>JASANA010001681.1:0-17419 GCA_030248095.1 Ptycholaimellus sp. GST1_10 | reverse complement strand
TCCACCATTTGCATGTAAGGCATTTTCCGCATGTTCTAATTGTTTTCGATGTGTCCAGGTGCTCCAGTATTTTTCCTTCCTTTGTATGTATAGTTCTTGCTTTCAGATTTTTTGCCCATAGTTGGGAGCGAACCGGAGAATTTCCGTATTTCCTCCGTTTGCATTCGCTTTCTGCCCTGCAGTTTAGGGCAGCCCTTTTTCTTGTAAGTATAGGACTTCTGAGGGAATTCGTGGGATACCGTCCTTGTAGTACCTCCTCCCTAGGGGCGCCGCGGACTTTCGATGGTACTGTCATGGACAGTCCTCTCCGGCCGCGGCAAAAATGGGGTTCTGTTTTTGGACTTTTCATGGAAGTTTTTTCCGGTTTTTTGACTTATTTGGGTTTCTTATGAATGACAAAAATTTGGATTAAAAAACATTCATAAGAACGGGATGCTGTAGCTTTTTGATCAAAAACCACTTCGCTCGATCATTCATAAATGGCCAGTGACGGAATTGGCGGTCATTGATGAACGAGCGCTGATCACTTATTGACCCTGGCTTGCCGATTAATTGTAAGTCTTAAAATTTGTTGATTTTCCCGCTGTCTTTTGACCCAATGTTAATTAAATAATCTATTTAATTTGCAAGCTAGTGAATATTGACGTTGCTAATAGTTTGCGCAGTTGGAGCTTACTTTGCGCGTTTAATAGTAAAGGGTGGGCGGTAAATGTAATACTAGGCGTTCTGTGCATGCTTCCTTCTCAAAGGGCTGTGTTTACTAAAAAGTAGAGTTTTGAGTTTGCCTTTAGCTGGGAGTGAGTAGTAGTCAGGATGGGTGGAGACGATCGAAAGAGTGGGGAAGGGAGGTGGAGGAGGTGGGGGAAGTCGGTGGTCCCCGTCGAGAGCGACAGCAAGACCAGCTTCTCCTACAATCCTCTCACCCCCAACCCCTACCCTCCTCGTAGCCTGGAGGACGTTCCTCGCCTTGCTTCAAGCTTCATCAATGCCACCATGCAAGACCAGATCGACTTCTTCTACAGCTCCGGTCGACTCTAGATTTCTGTCATTACTCTCTTTGAATGTTGCTAATTTAGGGAAGCCCGAGGCCCTCAACCCCACCACCTACGCCATGCCGGCTTCGGTGCAGGACAGCATCGTCCTGCCGAGCGTCAAGAGCAGCGACGCAGAGCTGACGGCTCAGCTGGAGGAGTGGAAGTCCCTGCTGGAGGCATGCATCACTCAGATTGAGGTGAGCTGGGGCTTTGAATCTCATCACTGGTTCTAATGGGGTGTGAGTGTGAAGTGTATGGAATGGGTGGATGGTGTAGGGACGTCAGACGGGGATGATTGCGTGTTGCGAGTTGCAAGCCACCGAGTTCAAGCGGGTGGGAACGGCCGTAGCCCAGAGCCAGCAACGCCTTCACGAATTGCAGATCCAATGCGAAGGCCTTGAGCGTCACTGTAGGATTTTCTTTACAGGATGAAATTGGGCTTTTCATTTCCTTTTCTTTTTGTGCGAACGATTGTCGAAATATAATGGTAGATTGAAATTAGCAAAAATCGATTTATTCTTGAATTTTAAATGCACAAAGTGCGCTTGAAATTTTCCAGCCCGTCTTGGAAACGTTCTGGTCGGGAAGCTACCGAAATGGCTTCGCTTTCAGAAGGGAAAGAGTGACCAAGACATGGAGCTGGTGCGCAAGCGATGGTGGAAGCAGGTTGGGCATCTTCTCAGTTTTGGATTGGGATTGAAATTAGCTAGCACTGAATTTGCAGCTGCTGATGCAGGCCTTCGGTGACGCTCAGGGCAATCGCCTCTACGGCACCGTCAACTTCTGCCAGCTCGTCAAGTATGTTGCTTATTTCTGTCAAGAAAGATTAATTGAATTGCTTTTCCTGCAGCAAGGACGGATGGAAGCTCCTGTTCGGAATGAACCAGCTGGCCACCAACTTCATCCAGCGCAATCGGTTTGTAAATACCTTTTTGTCCAAATTTTGATTCTGTAGATTCTATAATTGAAGTTTTTGGCCAGATAATTTGGATATAAATTCAGATTGAATTTGAAGTATAAATTGATTCGCTTTCGCTCATTTGTTTCAATGCTTCAGATGATTCCTGTGAAAATTCCTTTCGGTAGTAAGATTTTTGGCTGTTTCCTAGTGGTAAGCTGGAAGCGGTGCGGATGGAAGGGATGAGGAACCCAATATCGCCCAATCACAACATGACGATGCATGAAGGTTTGGAATTGGCTGGGGAATGAGGGCGGGAAATGAGATAGTGGTGTACTAAGTGAAAGCCCGTGCGGCGGCCGCGAATCTGATGACGCTGATTCGGGCCTTCTTTGGCGAGAACATCTCTGTCACGCTCTGCAACCGCCACGGCATGCTCCAATGTTTCGAGAAAGACGTATAATTCTGTTTCTATTCATTTTGTGTAATACGTAGCTATTAGATTGCTCATTGTTTCTTCTTTTAATGGCATTGGGAATTCATTTATCTGAAATTTGCCAAAAAAAGGCAAGAAGAGGATAATTAGGTTGTCATGGATTGCAGTGGCACTGGGATTGGCTACGGCGCTTGTTTGATCAGTGGTTGGGGGCGAGCTGGGTGGAGTATGCCATGCATCGTGTCCCCGAGTCCTTCGTCCGCCTGGAGGACAACGCCCTCCGCGACACCTTCGGTCTCTTCATGACCACCAAGGCCTGCCAATACCTTCGCAAGCTCGCCTACTCCGAGTACAAGAAGGTGATTGGTTTTTAGGGCCGTGGGAGATATATTAGGCCGCTTTTATTCGGCAAGTGGCTATCGCCGATCATTGAGGAATTGAATCGTAGAAAAGTGAGTTGAAATTTCAAATTAGGGCGGAGTGATAAGAGGCTGATTTTTGCAGGCCTCGAAGGAAGCTGGGGAGGTTCAAGGGGGAGAGGACAAAGGCGACTTCGATGACGAGGAGATGGGCTCTGGGGTAGGCGACGGGGAGGAGGAGGGGGGCGGGTTCGAGGACGACGTCGACGCCACCATCCTGGCCGGGGACCACGCGGAGGAGTCCGCCGATCTCCGGAGGAGAGTCTCCGCCCGCCCTCCCCCACCATCACAGTCAGCCGATCTGCCTCATCTGATATTTACGAGGACTGGTGTGGGCTTCTGGAAGTCAACCTCGTTTCAGAGGAAGATTCGGTAATTTTTAAGCTAGGATAGTCAAAATTGTTTTTAACTTTCGTCTGATTTTGTAGCCTTCATGGACAAAGGTGCAGCGCAAGAGGCGCAGGAAGCCTAAGAGAGGGGTACTGAGAGTGTAGGATGGTGAATCAGTGGGGAGAGTGGAATGTGTTGTAGAAAGGCGGCGGCAGTCAGGGCAAGAACTGACGTCGTGAGGAGTGTGAGGAAGGGGACGACGAGTCCTACTACGTCCCTCCTCAACGCAAGCGCCCTCATGAGCAGCAGCAGGACTACTCCGGGTCTGGCAAGCGCATTGCTGCCAACACGGGTTGCGAATTCTATCATAGATAGTTGGCTTGGGCATCTGATGTTTCATTCGTTTTTAATAGCCTGAATTGCTTGGTGTTGGACAATGAAGTTGAGCTTATACGTTCAGGTAATGTTCGCCACCACTACGATCGGCCCAGCAACCCGTCAGCCCCTACCCGCTACTTCGAGGACAAGGAGGACGCAGCCCGTTGGCGCAGCCAGCAGGCCGGCTACGGCGGTCCCTCCCGGGGGGGCGGGGGGCGGGGGACTCGAGGCGGTGCTGGCGGAGCGGGGGGATCGGGGGGAGGTGGGCGAGGGGGCGGTGGAGGGGGCGGAGGGGGGGAGGGTATGGCGGAGGGGGAGGGGGAGGCGGGGGGCAGCGTGGCCTAGGCCGCGCTCCCTGTCGCCCCCGCGGGGGCGGCCTGGGAGGCGGCAGCTCCGCGACGGCCGCTGCGGCCCCGGCCACCTTCGACGACGACATCTACTGATGTCAACCCTCTCCTATCCCTCATTCTCTTCCCTCAAGTTGAATTCAATCTCATTTTTCTCGCTTATTCTTCTCTTGCTGGGTTCTAGCAATTTCTCTTCGTTTATTTTGTTCAAATGGGTGATAAGTGCGTGATTTTCTGCCAAACATCCAGAACGGTTCATGTTTTTTTCAGCGGAGATTTTTTTCCCAGCGTATTTCTGTGGCTCTTTAGCCATCTGCTTATGTTTGCCCTTAGGTGGCCTTTGGGAAGAGAAGAACGAGGATTGGGGTCTCTTGGCCCATAAATGCTCGCGCATTGTATGTAAGGTCACAAGGTACAATACCGCCCCTCCCCTCAGACGGAGGAGAGGGAGGAGTAAAGGGGATCAGTAGGCATATTAGTTGTATCCGCATCTAGGGAAAAGGTACGGGTGAAATTGGAAAAAGCTGAAAAAATGGAGCAACAGCGCCAGCGCCCACCTGCTCAGGCAGAATTTGCGCGTACGCCTTACCAGCTTCGTCATCAAGAAAAGCTTCGTTATGTGGGGGTTAGTTGAATTATTGGCCTATTTGCCATTTGGACTATCTATCAATTGACAGTCTGTTTAAAAGTTAACTAGATTATAGATGATTGTTGGTCATTGCTAGTTTGGATAGATCGACTACTAGTTTGCTTTGTAAAAAATTATCCATGAATATCTTATATCCAGATGATTTTCGAGCAACGCGGCGGGTCGATGATTCTGGTGAAGGGCGGGCTGCCTGGAGAGAAGGGACTTACGCAGCAGCAAATCATCAATCTGCGTCTTCAGGTACTATTTTTTGGAAACCTGTTTTGTTTTGAGAATTTCCTCCCTTGTGGATGAGTTTTGTCAATGTTGAGGCCTAGAATGCCAAGCACCATATCTACGTTGCCGTATCGAAACCTGCGATTATTCAATGACTATTTTTTGCTTTAACGTTCATTTTATCGCTAAGAAGACATAGTAGTGATTCGATGTTTTTCGGCCACTTTTTTCGAAGAAACCATTGCTGTGCTGTACATTCTTAAATCGGGATTTGCAGTTGGCAGAATAATTGCAAGCATTAGTATTGGCCTTCTTAGTTCATTCCGACATAAATTGAAGTTTTTCTGAACTAAATAGTAAATCAAGCAACCGACCTCTACTATAATAAATAGCAGTGGTCTCGGGGGCGTCGGAATCGAATGAACAGCGTTGTCCATGCTGGCTTCAAGCTATCCGACAAGCGTAATTTTATTTTGCTTTGAAGTGTTGTTTGATTAATTCTCTTAACGAGTATGGCACGGTTTTTATTGGGTCTAACAAACGCTACAGCAAGTGGTTTATGAATCATCGATCAAGGTAATAAAACACATTATGAATGGGTAATTAAGTATCCTGAACTTGAATCCAGTCTTCATTTTTCTTTCTTCTTTTTTCGGTACTTGAGCTTCGTTTCGACGGGTTTTGATTGTTTCTGGTTTTTTCTGTATATTTTTTGTCAAATTTCATCATGGATTTGTGATTTGGGTGTTTTGATGCAGAGCTGCAGATGAAGCAGTTCCATCTTTGAGTTTTTCATGAGTATTTCGGCTCTGATTGTAGCCTTTTAACCTAGTTTCGCCAATTAACCAAGACTAGGTAACACCATTGTGGCTCATCAGTTGGTTCTGGTGTTCAATTGATTTTTTAAGGCCTATCTATGAGGTTCCCATGTTGCTCTTGTTCGTTTTATATCTTTCTGATCTTGATAGATTTTAATCCATTTTTGTGTGTTATTTCATGCACAATTTGAGTAATTTTTGATTTTTACCTCTGATTAATTTGTCCGTGACCTTTGGGTAGAATTTTATCAATTTTTTGACTGTTTTTTCTATATCTGAATCCTGAAAACCTCTGTTTTTGAAGGTTTCCAAAAGAATATTAGCGTCCAATTCGAAATCCTCCCAGATTCTGCTTGAGTTTATTGATCGAAGAATTTGGGAGAATAGTACATTCGTTCCAATGTTCGTTGGCTGATTGCTTTCTTTGAAAGGAAGGCACAGCACTTTGAAGGGGAATGATCTTCTCTTGTCGTATAATTTTACTCTATTTTCTAGCGAATGGATGTCTAGGTCCAGGAAATGTACCCATCCTTCCTCAGGGTCTTTGAAATTGAGAGGTAATGACTCTGGGTAGATTTCCTTGTAGCATTCTTTGAGAGAGTCCGTTCCGATGGTTAGGATGTCGTCGACATACCGACATGTATGCCTTAGCCTTTTGGCATGTGCGACATTGGTTTTTTGTGACAGGTAGTTGTATTCCAGTTTGCTTAGAACCAGATCTGCTATGATGGGGCTGCAGCTTGCTCCCATAGCGATCCCTTTAGTTTGTCTGAACGCCATTCCACTGAACTGGATATAGGTATTGTCCGTAAGGAAGTTGATTAGACTTTTTGTTTGTTCGATTGTCCAACTTTTGTTGCTTAATTGTAGGTTGTTGTGTAGGTAGCAGTTGCCCTCGATGTGAATGAACTTGAATTTTCTAGCAACGATGTCAAGAATTTCGTTTAGTGATTTCTTGATTAGGTCATGTTCTAGAGCTGTAAAGAGGGTACTGAAGTCCGCTGTGAACATTTTCCCGTTTCTCTCTCCTACTTTGCTGAGTAAAGTTCTAGCTTGTATGGAGTTCTTGATACCCCATGTCAGATTCAAACCTCTGCATTCTCCTACTTTGTTTGTATATTTCTGCCAATAATTCTTGATGGCGAGAAGGATTTGTGTCACGAGTCCTTCCATTCTCTTTGTGGAAGATCGTGAGGCCCCAGCTATGAATCTTGATTTCACAGGGTTTTTGTGGTATTTCGGATTGTGCCAAAGTACTGGTAGAATTTTGTCCCTAGGTAGTAATTCCAGAAGTTCTGTTTTTTGGAAGGTCATGAAAGTGGTCTTATGCCTAGTCTCATGCCTCTCAATTATTGAATCCATAGCCTCGTTTGCTAGTTTGTAAGTTTCGTTGCCAATAGCCTCTAGTCCTTCATTTGTAGAAGTCTGATTCAGCTTAGAATAACATAACTCCAAGCTTAAATTATCGCTAGGAGCAGATGTCAGCATAGAGAACAAATTTTCTACATATAAATGCTTTGAAACATCTGGTCACCAGGTAAAGCCAAAATCGCAAAAATTGACTTTACTCATGTGGATTTTCCATTAAAACGATGTTAAAAAGTTGACAAAGTAAAGATGCAATTCAAAACAGAATTGTTTTGCCTTGAATTTAAAAAAAAGTCCGCCAAGAAATGTTGAAAAATGGTGGAGCAATGGAGTTGCAAAGTTGAAAAATGTCAAAAATTAGCACATTTTCAATGATTTCATTATTTTCCAGAATTCAGGAGCAGGTGCGGGTATATGCCAAAGATTGTCCAATCTGAGATCTATCCAAAATGGTATCATGTGCCAGGATAAGTTGAGAATTCAGCCCGGGCGAGGTACCCTCCCAAAGTGGTATCACCCGTATTATATAAGATATATGCGGAAAGATGGACGCAAAAATGAGGTAACTGGTTAAGCTGGCCTTGGCCGCCCGCCGCTTCGGGCAGGGCGCCAGAGCTCCTCCGGCCTCCGGGCACGGGTGCTACGGCCCCTACACTTCGCCTAGCATGCTTCGCATGCTAGGCTACGCTCCGGGGCCTCCGCACCCATGCCTTCTGGCCTACGGAGCTCTGACTGCCCTACCCTCCGCGGCAGGCGGCCGTCGGCCGCGCAAAAATTTGAACATGTATAATTCATGGTTATTCATTGAGATCGGTTGAATTTTGCCATGAATTTTCGTCTAGGTGGTGTCTTGAGGTGAGGCCGCGCATCTTGGCAACAGCTGAGAACACCTTGTTCGCTAAACAGCAACAAATAGCCCAATTGTTACCCCACGCTCAGGCGCTCAGGCCTGAGCATACTCTTAGCAGACTCTTAGCATTACGAGTCGAATTTTTTTTTCGTAATAATATTACTCCCAAAATCCCCAAAACCTCACTATCACCAATTTGCAAGCCCAAAAGAATCTCATGGCAGTGCGAGAAGGAGCAGTGGCACCGGACGGAGACGCCGACCTGACCCCTTCTGAGGCAGCCGCCTTCCGCACCCCGCTCTGCCCCAGCTGCGGCGGGGACCGGCTGCAGCCAGACGTGGTCTTCTTCGGGGACTCCGTTCCACCAGCTCGCAAGGCTGCTGTAGAGCAACGGCTAGATCAGGCTTCTGCCCTGCTGGCCATCGGCTCCTCGCTTCAGGTCGCTGCACTTCTTCTAAACATCCATTTTTGACCGCGGCGCGGCCCGAAGGGCCGCGCCGCGGTCTATAGAGGTTACTGAACTTTTGTCCTGATACGTATATATATATATGTTTCTGGAAATGCTGTCCACGGGCGAATTCTCAACGGATTTGGACAAACTTTTTTTTTCCTGAAAGGTAATGCAATTTTAGGAAGATCTGGAGGGGTGGAACCGGTTTCCGAGCAGGGATAGGGTGGCGGGCTGACGGACAGGGGGCTGGAGCACGAGGACCAGTAGGCAGGGGGCAGGGGCGACGCCTGGGGGCCACAGGACGACGGGGAGGAGGGGGCAGGAGGGGCAGGGCCAGGAGGGAAGGCGGACGGGGCTGGAGACGACTGGGGATGCCCTGGCGAGGGCGGGAAGGAGAAGGAAACAGGGAAGGCAGAGCCATGGCGTGCAGAAGACAGAGAGGCGACGTTTCGTTTATCTTTGACAAACTTCGTCAGGCAGGGGAAAGAATGCATGAAAAATGGGGAATATAAAGGGAAAGTCATGACAATACACAAGATAAAGTCAGGATAAGGAGGGCACATAGTCAGAAAAGGTTACAGCAATTGCAGTAGCTCAACAAGGGCTGGGTGTCGCCTGCTCCATGCTTTTTTAGGGTGGCAAAACCAGCCAAAAAGCCACTCCTCACACACAAAGTGCAGCACAAATGAAGCACAGCCAAGCCACAGTGAAGGGGCGGCGGTGGAGGACTTGGAGTGGAGACCAGCAGACGCGCAGGGCCTTGAGGCACACTGGAAAAGCTGAAACACAAGGGGGGGGAGGGGGGGGGAGGGGGTAAGGGGGTGGGGAGGAGAAGGGAGGGGGAAGAGAGGGGAACCGGATGGCTAGGTTGAGGAAGACAGCGCGGCAAGGGCAGGGAGCCAGCGGTCTGGGATGAGGACACCAGCGTTGCGGTTGAGGGCCTCATCATCTGGCCCCACCATCACCTGACCCTGTGTGGAACGAATGAAAGCAGCCTCTTTCAGGAGCCTGAGGCGTGGGTGGGCCTCGAAGGTGAGGATGGAGGCATCGTTGAAGGCTGGCTCGCAGGCCCGGTGCTCTGGCAGGCCAAAGGCTGACTTTCCATCACCACGAGCATGTGAGGCCTGGTGCTGTGCCATCCGCGACTGCAGCTCCTGGCTGGTCTCACCTACATAGTTCGCCCCACAGCTGCACTGGACCTTGTAAACAAGGTTTGACTGCTGACATTTGGGTTTGGAATATTTGAGTTTTGGAAGGAGAAGGGTAGCCAGAGTGTTGGGGGTGTAGGAGACTAGGCGGATGCCAGTCCCTGCTGTGGCCTCCTTCAGGCGCTGGAACAGGCCCTCGACGTAGGGGACAGAAGCAAAGAAGCTGCCTTTGTCCTCAGCCTCTAGCACCTGACTCGCTCCAACACCTGAGGAGGGGGAGGGGGAGGGGGGGTAAGGGCTTTAGATTTGGTAATGGCTATTGTACGCTTAATGAGACGAGTGGGATAGCCTGCTCTGGAGTAGATGGAGGAGATGAAGTCCAGCTCCCTTTGCAGGCTGGCTCCAGGGGCATTGTAGCGGACAGCGCGTCGGGTGTCAGAGCGCAGCCCTGCTAGCTGGTAGGATCGCTGGCAGTGGGAGTCAAAGGGCACCACTCGACCTGTGTAGCAAGGCTTCCTGTAAACTGAGGTTGCTAGCCCATTATGGCGTCTGGTGATGAGGATGTCCAGGAAGGGAAGGCTGTGGTCCTTCTCCACCTCCAGCTCGCATTGGATGGCAGGGTTGGATGAGTTGGCCTGTCCTAGAAAAGCCTGGAGTTGGAGGTCACTACCTTTGAAGCCAATGCAGTAGTCATCCGCATAGCGCATGGAGAAGACCAGACTAGCACCCACCTCCTCTGCCCAGCCCTGCATTGGACCCTCCCACGCTCCCATGAACAGGTTGGCCACTTCAGGGGAGTAGCTCTTGCCCATCGCCAGCCCACTGACCTGCCTGAAAAACCTGGTCTCATCTCCCTCCCTGGCTGCTGCATAGGTGTTCGCGATGGACAGCTCCAGGAGGCTGGTAAGGACCCTAGGGCTCAAGGGAGTCACAGGTTTGATCAGATCAAGGTTCTGCTCGAGGATGGAAAGGATAAGAGGTAGAGCCTGGGCTGTGGGGATGGAGGGGAACATGGAGACGATGTCCAGGGAGATGAGCCTGAAGTCACTTCCTTCCACCTGGCGCAGCCTCTCCAGGGCCTCGAGTGGGGACCTGATGGACAAGGGAGGACGGGGAAGGGATTGGAGGACATCAGTGAGGTGTCTAGCCAGGTTGCCATCGATGGAGGAGAAGCCTGGAAGGATGGGACGGAGCTTGAGGTTGCTGATCCACTGCTGCCTCTCCACCGCGTCTCTAGGGGCATGGGGGAACTTGTGGGTCTTCACCAAGGCATAGAAGGCTCCAGGGCGTCCATGAGTGGCACGAACAGCCCGGTAGACCTTTGCTGGTAACCCTGTCAATTTTGTGTCCCAGCGAGAGGAGGATTGGGCTTCAGGAGGGGCAAGAGGTTTGAAAGACAGCCTGAGAGCCTTGACAAAGCGGGCATTGAAGGAGGGCGAGGGGTCTGAGGCCAGCTCCTCGTAGGTGGGTGACCGCAGGATCTCTAGAACCTTCTGCTCGTACACTTGGCGCTCCATCACCACCAGAGCTTTGGCCTTGTCAGCTGGCACAAACACTCGCTCCTTGTCCTTGCCAAGTTCCTTAAACGTCTTGGCAACGGATAAGGAGGAATGAGTGGGCTGGGGCCTAGAGGGGAGAGGATGGGAAAGGAGGGTGGCAGCCTGGTTGACGAAGGAGGCAATGGCAGGGGCGCGATCAGGGTGGCGCTGCAGGGCCAGGTTTGCTGCATGCTGGCACCGGGCGACGAGGTCAGCCACTGGGAGCTTGCTGGGGGGCAGGGCGAACTGGGGACCTCTGGACAGCGTTGCTACCTCAGCAGGCATCAGCTCCTAGCCATCCGGTTCCCCTCCCTTCCCCCTCCCTTCTCCTCCCCACCCCCTTACCCCCTCCCCTCCCCCCTTGTGTTTCAGCTTTTCCAGTGTGCCTCAAGGCCCTGCGCGTCTGCTGGTCTCCACTCCAAGTCCTCCACCGCCGCCCCTTCACTGTGGCTTGGCTGTGCTTCATTTGTGCTGCACTTTGTGTGTGAGGAGTGGCTTTTTGGCTGGTTTTGCCACCCTAAAAAAGCATGGAGCAGGCGACACCCAGCCCTTGTTGAGCTACTGCAATTGCTGTAACCTTTTCTGACTATGTGCCCTCCTTATCCTGACTTTATCTTGTGTATTGTCATGACTTTCCCTTTATATTCCCCATTTTTCATGCATTCTTTCCCCTGCCTGACGAAGTTTGTCAAAGATAAACGAAACGTCGCCTCTCTGTCTTCTGCACGCCATGGCTCTGCCTTCCCTGTTTCCTTCTCCTTCCCGCCCTCGCCAGGGCATCCCCAGTCGTCTCCAGCCCCGTCCGCCTTCCCTCCTGGCCCTGCCCCTCCTGCCCCCTCCTCCCCGTCGTCCTGTGGCCCCCAGGCGTCGCCCCTGCCCCCTGCCTACTGGTCCTCGTGCTCCAGCCCCCTGTCCGTCAGCCCGCCACCCTATCCCTGTTCACCCCCTTGCTGACATGCCTACTCCCTTGCCTCTTTTCGGTTTCCGAGCATTTGAAACATAACTTTTATGGGTAGAAATGTTGAAATTTGGGTATGCTGTAAAAGGCCCAATTCTCAACGGATTTTGACAAACTTTTTTTTCCCTGAAAGGTAATAAATTTTTAGGAACATTTGGAGGGGTGGAACAAGTCCCGAAGCATTTGAAACATTACTTTTTTTGGTAGAAAGGTTGCAAATTTGGGTATGCTGTAAAAGGCTCAATTCTCAACGGATTTTAACAAACTTTTTTTTCCCTGAAAGGTAATAAATTTTAGGAACATTTGGAGGGGTGGAACAAGTCCCGAAGCATTTGAAACATTACTTTTTTGGGTAGAAAGGTTGCAAATTTGGGTATGCTGTAAAAGGCTCAATTCTCAACGGATTTTAACAAACTTTTTTTTCCCTGAAAGGTAATAAATTTTAGGAACATTTGGAGGGGTGGAACAAGTCCCGAAGCATTTGAAACATTACTTTTTTGGGTAGAAAGGTTTAAAATTTGGGTATGCTGTAAAAGGCTCAATTCTCAACGGATTTTGACAAACTTTTTTTTCCCTGAAAGGTAATAAAATTTTAGGAAGATCTGGAGGGGTGGAACAAGTCCCGGAGCATTTGAAACATTACTTTTTTGGGTAGAAATGTTGAAAAATGGGGTATGCTAAGAAATGGCGCATTCTCAATGGATCTTGACAATCTTTTTTTCCTGAAAGCTAATAAAATTTTAAGAATATCTGGAGGGGTGGAACTGGCCCCGAAGCATTTGAAACATTACTTTTCTGGGTAGAAGTTGGGAAATTGCAATATATGGTTTTTGCGCTGTAATACCTGAAGTCTTGAGAATTGTTCAGAATACTTGATTTTTTTTGTTCACAAATCTTATATGTCGATTCTAAATCTGTGCTTACTTTTGAAATTGGTTGAGAAACCACAGACTTGCTCTTTTGAGTGACAAAATTTCATATATAGGATGCGCTCCGCGGTCACCTATTGCGCTTTGCGCCATATACTTGGACTCCTTTCCACCAGCTCGCAAGGCTGCTGTAGAGCAACGGCTAGATCAGGCTTCTGCCCTGCTGGCCATCGGCTCCTCGCTTCAGGTCGCTGCACTTCTTCTAAACATCCATTTTTGAAAAGTATTGTAGCTAGCGCAATCAGCCCTAAAGTTGTCTGTGACTGAAACCTCCCTCTACTGAGTCATACAGGGCCTGATTTAGGCTTCAATAGCTAAGTCATTCATAACCTAAAGAACAATAGCGGTGCCAGGTGTTCTCCGCCTACCGCATCATCCTGCGCTGTGTGGAGCAGGGGAAGCCTGTGGCGCTGCTCAACATCGGAGCCACTAGAGCCGACGACCTCGCCTCCCTCAAGGTTTTGCACAGCTGCCAACTGATTCACCTAGTCTTTGTTTCTGCAGGTGGAGACCCGGGCTTCGGCTGTTCTGCCAGAGATTGCGCCCAAGATACTTGGCCAGTCTGATCTGTCATGTAGAGCTGAATAGGCCAGAATCTAGCATAGCCTTCTCTTTAATTGTTTGTTTTGTGCTCGATTTGCCATTTCCTTGTAATAAAAAGTGAAAGTCGTAGCTGGGTGGCTAAAGCTTCTGAAGCTAATCAAACACTCGGACAATTGTTTCGTCAGTCCTTCTCATCAGTGCACAAGGTGGGTGTGCAGGTGGTGAAGAGAGAAGGGTTTATGGTAGAACTTCACCCTCATGCGGATAAACAAAAGCTGGCGGATAGACAAGAATACAACTCTGTATCACAATAAAGACAACGTGCTCAATATCTTCGCTGGGGGAGCGAGTGGTATTGAAATTGACCGTCTGCACTGTATACACCCCTGCCCATTTCAATTGCGGGGCTCTTTCCAGCAGAAATGCGGAAGAGCAAATAGCTGATAGAAGCAAGGATCGTTACAAAGATGATGCATTCTATTTTTACCAGATCCTAATTTTTGACCAATTTCTGAAAATGCAATAAATGGCTAAAATGTTACTTCAGCTATGAACGGGCGTTTGGAACAACCGGATGACCTCGTCATCCATAACAACCGGAACAGACTTCTCTTCTCTACTGACTGACGGGAATCCCGAGACCCGCCTCCTTATGCTGGATGCTAAACCTAACGTGACCATGTCTGGAACCATGTCTGGAATTTGGGAAAACCTTAAAATGGAGCAAATCCAGATCAGTGTAAGTTCACGAAGAGCAAACAAAATAAAGCCAAAAAAAGCTAAATGAAGGCTGTCGCTTGAAATTGGCTTTTTGAATTACTGGAAAATGGGGTGAGCTTTGATTGTACGTTGTAGAGGCGTTTCGCGAGGATGAGGAAAGGATTAAAGCATTAAACCAGGAAGATTAAACTAGGATGTTGTGATGTTTACGTCACGCTCGACAGCTACGTGGAATAACAAAGGCGAGTGCAGCAGCCTGTGCCCCATCGAATCCAGAGCTCCACTTCACGCCATCGTCACAAGGTAGAAGATCGTGTGATGTCCCAGATTGAGCAGAGATGAGGGCAGCCCACCCCTCTTTGCTGGTTATAAAAGCAGCCTGGTAGAGGCCAGCAGCCAGTCCATTCTTAGGAGGGAAGTCTGCCGAATTACGTCTGCACTGCTGAGGGCCGGTTGGTAACCTCATTCACTAATTTTGCGGGATATACGGAAAACGGAATCAGTCGTTATTGACCAGTTTTACTTAGGTCAGGATTTCGGGGCGAATGATGAATGTTTGAAATGACAAGGTCAACACTGTAGAATTTAATGCGTAGCCCATGTGCGCTTCGGACGAAATACTAGTCAACTTATATAATCAATTTCTTCGGGTCATGTATGGTTTGCACAATACTTATGGCCTAGCTGGCCTCATATTTTTTTTCACAAAAACTAATTTATTCTTTTTTTTATGTTTCAAAGTTTTATCTTCTTCTTCAGTAAAATATGATTTCTGACACTTGTCAGAGCGAACAATGTAAAAACTATTAAAAATATAAGGTAAAATAACATAGAAAATAGATGGTATTAATCAAATCTAATTTATTCATGATATAGGTCAGTTTTACTGCGAAAAAGTTTGTTGTAATTATTCAAGGAAGTTATGAAAAGGCATAACATAATTTAATTAATCTTTTTCTCCTTTTTTTTTGTCCTTTAACCACTTTTTTGAAGTACTATAAATAAGCTTTGGTTATCCCTACCTGTTTTAAATGTCAAATTAAATTTAGAATTGAAATTTTTGAAGTGCAATGATTATGTTACAATGGGTCAAAAACAATGTGTGACAAACTGGCATACAGATTTCATAAAAAACATAACTTTCACCAAAAAGCTAAATAATAAATGCCTATCACGTTGTGTAAAGAAAAAATATTTTTCAGATTTTGAAAACCAAATATTTTGCAGGAAAATCCTTTACTAACGGTCCGTCATGTTTTCGCTCCTGCTTCCAGTTTTGCTGACTGTTATGGTTTGCCTCAGTGAGTTTTACTCTGGACAGGCTTCCATTGCAGGCATATCAAGCAGCAGCCAACTCCTGCGTGGACTTTGCTTTTCAACAACGGCAGCAGGGGCGGGTTATTTTTTGGTATTTAGTATTTTTTAAACTTGTCCATCGCCGGGTGTCAAACCGAACATTTGGCTATTAGGTTGTTTCATTGGAGGCATGCTCTTTTTGGTTTCGCAGTCCTCCCCCCCCCCCCCAACTTCGTCCCACGCTAGGCAAGCCAACGGGTTGAAGTTCCCACTGGAACTGGGCGTTGACATGGATACGCTGGAGCTGGGCCCGTACCGATTTCCGCCTGAGCGTGGCCCCATCGGCAATTACCGTGAGATCAACACTCGCCAGCCGCACTGCCTCAAGTCTTACAGTCTGGTGCCTCTGGATGGGATCAGTGGCCCTGTCGTTGCCGTTGTCACCCGTAGGCGCAAAGGCAAATACTCCACTCAAGCCCTGCCCCAGGTTACACGTGTGTCGGAAATAGTTTAGAACATGTGGACGAGAATGAGTTAAAAAAGGTCGACACTCGGATGGGTGAAAGCTGGGCTCCAAAAAAGCTATTTCAGTCAAAAATGAGCCAATCGGTGCTGGTAGTTATGTCTAAAATTCAGGCTGTTTCTGAAAAAGAATATAGCCAATGTGCAGAGTGTCCAAAATGACCCAAAATTGCGATTCCTCAACTGATTGCGAGTCTTTTTCAACTGGACATAAATATAAAAAGAACATAAAAACAGAAAAAGAGCTGGTCATCGTGTTTGTGTTTTTCATCGTTCTGTCACAGACCCAGCTGAGCGAGACGACGGAAGTTTTGCTGGATGACATAGTTTCTGTGGTTTTGGGCATCCGTAACGATTACTACGAAAAATTTACCATAAACATGAGCCTGTGCGATTTCTGCGCCAGCCCATCAGCTTCTGTGGAGCCTTTGGAGTCCTGCAGCGAGATTCTGGTCAACCGCTTCGGCAAGGTTCCTCCCTCCCCTTCCTCTGCAAAGCGTGAGCAAGTGGCAGTTTGTTCCAGTACCCATTGAGCGGCGGGGAGTCGGTGGATGTGCAGCAGTACAGACAGGACGCCCTGGAGCTGGTCACCAGCTCACCGCTCTGCCTGCAAACTCTATCCGCCACCGGCCAAGGCGCTCCTCGATTCTGGGGCGTGGAGCGGCTGGTTGAAGGGGAGGCGGACTTTTGGCCCTACGGCGGGGTTTCGCTTTTCCCTTTTCCCCTTCCCCGCTTCATCCATCATGCCCATGGGCAGGACCTCATCTCCCAGACGGCCTATCCGTTCGCCAATGGTGTGGTGAAAACACGCATCAGCGTGGACAGCCAGCAGCCATTCGCAGCACCGCTCAGCATCCGCTACTGCGCCGCCTGCAACAACTACTACCCGCAGAGTCGAGGCCGGCAGCTGAAGCTGGGCTCCTGCCGCAACTTCGTGTTCAATCGGGAGGGCACGGTCGGTCACCCATCTCAGCCTCTTCCAACCTCATCCGCCCCTACAAACACACCAGGCCTTGCAGTACAGCAAGCTGCGTGGGGAGCTTCAAGTGCGCTTCCATCCGAGGCTCGGCTTCTGGCTGATCAGCAACGGCCCGGTGGCCTTCTGCCTCAGCTCCATCTGGCTGTCCCCCGAGGACAAAGGCGACAGCGCCCCTCTCGACTTCACCTTCAGCCTCAAGACCAACTACGCCTACGCCACTTTCAACAGCGTTCCCTCATCCACCTCTTCTTGGGCCTCCAGCCGCACCTTTGCCATTCCAGACACGTCTTGCGTCTGTTGACAAACTTTCTGTGCCAGTAATGTGCAGTGCTCAAATTCCACAATTTCAACTGCTCCCAGTTTAGACAGGCCATGAGTGATCTTCAAAGTTTATAGGTGCAACTTAAAATATCCTGTCATGGCCAAAATTAAGCGGCAATCCTTAGAGTAGGATGGCGGGGGTAGCCATTGGGTTCTCATGAAACAGCGCAAATCCATTCCAGGCTCCTTTGGTGCCGGGTGAATGGAGGGAGCTGGCCCAAAACGATGTGGCAGGCTTCCGCGTCCAAATGCCGTATTTCCGCCAGCTGAA
>JASANA010001680.1:0-15316 GCA_030248095.1 Ptycholaimellus sp. GST1_10 | reverse complement strand
CCTCTCTTTCATCCCCTCCTCTCTCCTCTCCTGCCAACCTTCATCTCCCCTGTGCTAGGCCCCCGTGTCACCTGACAAGCGCCTGAATGTGAGTTCATCAGAGTGCGGCTCCCTCCGCCGCTTGGAGACCAGCAATCGGGCAACCCTGGCGGACGAGAATAACGAGGACCTACTGAATGCTCCCAAAGTTTATTCCCTTTCCTCTCCTCCCATTTCTGAGAGCCTCTCTCCTGGTGCAGAACAAAGCGCTGGTGGAGTGGGCGCTGAACAAGGCCTTCCCACTGGCCACCGTTCGGGACAGCATGCAGCGCATCGAGAACATTGCCGAGAACCTCTACGCCATCGTTTTGGCCTCTCAATTGTCTGCCCTGCCTTAGGAAGGAGAGAGAGGATTGAAGGAGGAGCTGGCGCTGGAGTTCCCAGAGTGGGTGCGGAACCCGGACCTGCCTGGCTACGACCGCCGCAGGCTCCTCGACCTCCTCTACCGCTACCTATCCATCAACGACCTCACCTGCGCCAATGAGGCCAGCTGTCGACGGGTTGTGGCCGGTTCATTACCCCTCCCCTCCTCTCCTCCTCACACTCAGGCCTTCCCTTGGAGGCTTCTGGCTCTCCCAGATCCTGGACACCCTCAAGCAGCTCATTCAAGCTAGACAGGCCGGCTCCAAAGTCAAGCTAATGCTCTACTCCGCTGTTGGGGGGAGGCTGGGGCTGGGAGTGGGAGGTAGAAGAAAAGTGGTTGTAGAGTTCGCGAACGATGCTGTCCCTCATGCGCCTGCTCAATTACGACCAGCCGGAGTTCGTGCTCTGGAGCTCGGCAGGCTTCATCATCGAGTACCGGGAGAGCGTATACCCGGAAATCCGCTTCCTCTACCACTACCCCAACCCCTCCAACCCGGGTTCTGCTTCTTCCACCTCTCTCACCTTTAAAACCCCATCAATATAACCCAGTCCATCAAATTGAGTCGCCGACAGTCTATTGCAGACCAGCATCGCATCGAGCTGGCTAGAAGAACTCCGCAGTGTGAAGTGGGCAACGTTCTGATTGACTGGTGCCCCCTGGACAAACTCATCAAGGTCTTTAGCAACGAGGTGGTGAGGTAAAGAAGGCTCTTAGGAGGAGATGTTGGAGTTTAGGGAGCAAACTAGGCTCTGGCATTTCCAGAGACCAGAAGGGAGTATGCGAGGCGGAGGATGTGGACGAGTTCCTGCGGGATCGTTGGCCTCAACTCACAGTGCACCCAGAGTACCTAGCCAACTGCTTTGCAGGGAAGATCAACGTCACCGACCTGAAACAGGAGGGCGAGTTCTTCGACGAAATTTCGGCCTCTTGGACTGTCAGCATCGGCAAAGCCACCCAGCTGCGAGGATTTAGAGTAATTCCAATCGAAAAATGACAGTCAAGTGCAAAACTTATTTTTCTTATGTTCCCAGGTCTCCATTCACCCCGTTGGCTTGCCGGAGAAAATTGTGAGCAAAGTCATCCTGGAATCCGGCCTCCGTCGCTTCCGTTTCCAAAATCTAGCCGAAGGGACGACCTACATTGGTCCTCAGTCCTTTTTCTGGCACCCTTCTCCCAACTCACAATTGATCCTATTTCAGTGAAAGTTGAGCCGCTGGACGTAAACGGGGACTTCAGGGACGTGGCCTTTGAGGAGATGTTCACCAAGGGTCCCCAACCATTCCACTCATCAGTCCGACAGAAGGATGAAGATGGGAGCGATGCATTTAGGAAGAGCTGTTGGCCTGGAGAACGAGGTGACAGCTGGAGGGGCGGATGCGGGCGGAAACCTGCTCATCCCCATCCGCTCTCTGGAGCTGAGCCGGCAGCTGCCTGGCCTGGCCGAGGTGGCCTGGAGCATTCCACCCGAGTTCCTGGGCGCCGTTTCACAGTTCTGGGTTGGCCACCGCTTTTGCCTACTTTCTCTATTGCTCGCTTACGGCAGGGAAAAAGCAAGCATTCCTTTGAAAATGGTTTTTCTAGGAAAATTTTAGGCCTATTAGACACTTTTTTGAAATTTTAAATATTTGTTTGCTGTAACCGACGTTTGAAAGAAATGCTAGAGCTTGCCTGTCTTTTACCTCCTTGACTTGCAGCTGCGCAGCATGGAAGCCGGCTCTAACCAGAAGTGGGAGACCTTTCTCCCCGGCGAGGCTAGCAGCCAGCTCATACCCGGTTCCAACAACAATTGCGCTACTATTGGAGCCTTCTTTTGACAAAAAGGCAGAAAAATGCAGTGGGCCAGGACTCAGAGTACAACGTGACGCTGAGTGCCTTCAATCGGGGCGGCTCCGAAGGCCCTGTGAGCTCCATCTGGATTCGCACCGTCTGGGGTTAGCTTTTCTTCCTGCAGCTATGACTCCTCTCAGGAGCAGCAAAATTGGTTGCAGAGTTCGAGAACGAGATCATCGAGGGTGGTGAAATTGAGGGAGGGCGGGTAGAGGAGGGTGGCAAGGATGATGGTGGAGGAGAGGAGGACAAGGACGATGGTGGAGGGAAGGAGGATAAGGAGAAGGAAGGCAGCAGAAATGGCGGTAGGACTGAGTACGGGAATGCGTAATGAGCTCTTGTTATTGAGAAGATTGTTGGTGTCTGATCGATTGAATTGAAGAGGAGCAGCGCCACTGCCACCACCACCACCCCCCACCACCACTACGAGATATTACACCACAACAACTACTACAACCACTACAACAACTACTCCTGCCCCAACCACCAGAAGAAGGGAAGGATATGGGAATCGGTAGGCTAGGCCTTCTTTGTCTCCAAAAGCCAGCAATGATTGCAAGAATTGATCAATGGTAGGGGCCCAGTCCAGCGCGCGCCGGATGATGTCTGGAAGAATGTGAATGTTAGCCTAGAAGCGGTGTGCAATTGAGGCAGAGTGAGGGAGAGCTCATTTGGTTGCAGCCCTACTCGTCGGACTGGGAGGGAACGGCGAGTCTCTTCGCCAGCCGACTCAAGGTGGCCGCTGAAATTGTGAAGGAGGAGCCAAGGACGCCCACCCGCCTACTCTGCACTGACAGCCATGAACAGTTTGCTTTTCCTACACGCCTCACATGGAGGCACATGAAATAGTACCGCTAGCACCCAAATTTGCCACTATTACTTGTATTTTCCATTATTGTTTCGCAGTTTGTTTTGTTACATTTCAAGGCTCATTCTTCTCCTAATTTCGCATTTACGCATATCTATTTATCAATTTCTGTGGGGGCAGAGTCGATTGCTCCTTCTTTACTTTTGTGAAATCTAACGAATCACTGACAGAAGCCATGAAGGCGGACCTAGTTTGCGCATGAAGACTAAACTGCGGCCAAAACAACTACTATTCAACATTCCTGGACTCCACATTCTGCCCACGAGAAGAAGAAGGGCTGGAAGGGGTGGATGAAAAAGGAGATGTGAAATCAGCCTAGGAGAAATGCCTGTACCAATAGATAAAGCTGAAGGAGCGAATGCCCGAAATCGCAGTAAATAGAAAAGGCTGAGTCACATTTTGCTTGGTCACAAATAGTAAGCTAATGGTATGAGATGCAATTGGCGAGCACAAATGAATCCCAATAAACTGAAAATTGTTTTTCCTGATCTCCCTACCCCAGCCAAAAAAGGAAGAGGCATAAAACAGCTATGAGCTCAAAGGGGATAGAAGAAGGGTAAGTAGGGGTGGGGCTGCTGGCCGCTGAAGACGTTGGGCAGGCTGTAGCCGCTGTCCAGGCTCTCGAAGTCCATCCCGCTGCTCATCTGCTCCATCCCTCTGCTCGTCTGCTCCATCTCTTTGAACCCAGCCAAGAGCAGGATGAGAAAAGAGGGCGAAAAACGTGCACCATGATTTTGGGGTTTACCAAAGTTCTGTGAAGAACTAAGGCATTGACCCAAGTGCACTGGAGACTTGAGGCGTGGAGGCCGGCCTCTGCGCTGCCGCGGAGCCTTGAGAAGGTGATGAAGTTGTGGTGGGCATCCGCGACGCCACCGACGAAGCTGTGAGTGTGCAGGGGGGCCGTGGTGCCGCTGACAAAGCTGAGGACGTCGCTGAAGTCCTTGTCGAAGCTGAGGAGGGCGCCAGAGTCCCTGGCGCTGTTGCAGAGCCTGGAGACGTTGCCGGGGTCCTTGCAGACGTGGTGGGCATCCGCGGCGCTGCTGCAGAGGCTGGTGATGCCGTAGCTGTGCCGTAGTAGCTGGGGAACTTGGCTGGTGTCCTTGAAAACGCGGTGGGCAGCCCCGATGCCGTCGCTGAGCTCGCTGGAGGCCTTGAAGACGCGGTGGGCGGCCCCGATGCCGTCGCTGAGTTTGCTGGAGGCCTTGAAGACGCGGTGGGCGGCCCTGGCGCCGCCGCGGAGCCTGGAGCAGTTGCTGAAGGCCTTGAGAACGCGGTGGGCTTTTAGCCTCTTTTGATGTGCCCTTTCTGGCATCTTCTTCTCGCCCCATCTCCTGAGAGCTGGAGAGGGGCCCCTTTTGATCACTTTGTGGGCTTTTCGCCTCTTCTTCCCGCCCCTCCTCCCATGGACTAGAGGGGGGCCCTTTCTGCCTCTTGGAGAAGCTGAAGATGTTCTTGATGGCCTTGCAGCCGCTGCTGCCCCCGTAGCTCTCCTTGCAGCCAGTCTCCGCTGTGCCCCGTGTCCCTGGAGATGAGCGGGAGAGCTTGAGTTGGCCGTCCTCATTGCTGGTGTAGAAGACGTTGGCCCTGGTGCCGCTGTTCCCCGTCTCCTCCTTCCTTCTCTTGCCTTCCTTGGCAGTAGAAGAGGACTTGCTGCTTCGTTTGGCGCTGGTGACAGCTGTGCCCCGTGGCTGTGTCGATGAGCGGGAGAGGCTGAAAGTGCTGTGGTTGGGCTGGGAAGGCTCTTTGTAGCCCCCGCCACCGTCGCTGGCCTGGGAGGCGCTGTAGGCAGGCTGGGCGTGCTCCTCGTAGCTCTGGCTGCCGTCGTTGGCCTGGGAGGCGCTGTAGGCGGTCTGGAAAGGCTCCTCGTAGCCTCCGCTGCTGTTGCTGGTCCCGTAGACGCTGTAGGTGGGCTGGAAGGGCTCCTCGTAGCCCCTGCCACCGTCGCTGGCCTGGGAGGCACTGTAGGCGGGCTGGGCAAGCTCCTCATAGCTCTCGCCGCCATCGCTGGCCCCGTAGACGCTGTAGGCTGGCTGGAAGGGCTCCTCGTAGCCCCTGCCGCCGTCGCTGGCCTGGGAGGCGCTGTAGGCGGGCTGGGCAAGCTCCTCGTAGCTCTCGCCGCCATCGCTGGCCCCGTAGACGCTGTAGGCTGGCTGGAAGGGCTCCTTGTAGTCCCCGCCACCGTCGCTGGTCCTGTGGACGCTGCAGGTGAGCTGGGAGGGCTCCTTGTAGCCCGCGCCGCCGTCGCTGGCCTGAGAGGCGCTGTAGGCGGGCTGGAAGGGCTCCTTGTAGCCTCCGCCGCCATTGCTGGCCTCCTTGCAGCTGTTGCTGGCCTCCTGGTAGCCCTCGCCGCTGTTGCTGGTCCGGGAGACGCTGTAGGCGGGCTGGGCCCTGGCGCTGAGGCTGATGATGAACCTGACGGTCTCCTCGATGTCCTCCTGGGGGCTCTTGAGGCTGGTGGAGCTCTTGAAGGCCTGGGCAAGGCTGTAGACGAGCTTGGGGGCTCCTTTGGCCAGCTGGAGGAGGGTTTCCTGGGCATCCTGGGGGTCGAAGTGGACGAAATGCACGAGCATTGCCTGGGTGAGGGGGGGGGGGGCGGGGGGGGGGGGGGGGGGGGGGTGCGTTGCTTTTCTTGGGCCTTGTGGGGTGTGGTGGCTGGGGGTTTTTTTTTGTGGTGGGGTTGGTGTTGGGTTTTTTTTTGGGGAGGAGGGTTGGTGGTTTGTTCTGCTGTGCGTGTTTGTGTGCTTGTGTGTGGTTTGGGGTTTTGTTGTTTGTTGGGTTGTTTTTGGATTGGTTGTGTTGTGGTTGTTTTTGGGGGAGGGTGCTGTGTGGGGGGGTTGGCTGTGGGGGCTTTCTCTTTTTTTGTGGATGTGGGTGGGCTTTTTGGATGTTTTTTTTGTTTTGATTTTTTTTTTGTTTTTTTGGTGTTGTGTTTGTGGGTGTTGTTTTTTTGGGGGGAGGGATTTGGGGGCTTTGGGGAGGCTGGTGCTTGCGCTGCGAGGCTTTTCTTTTGCTTGTTTGTTTGCTTGTTTTTTTGGTTTGGGGTTTGTTGGTGTGGGGAGGTTGGGAGGTGTGGGATGGCTGGGAGGCCTGGGATTCGGGCGCGCTGTTTTTGGGGGAAGGGGTTTGTTGTGGACTAGCGTTGCATCTATGATTTTTGGATTTTGCGCGTTTGCTGTTGAGATGTTTTTTTTTGTTTTTTTTTGGTTGAGTTTGCTGTGGTTGTTTGTGTTGGGACTCTTTTTGGCTATATGTTGCCGCTACTTCGTCTCTCTACCTCTGCTGAGTTGTTTTTAGAGGCTTCGATTCCTCTGTTGAGTTGTTGTTAGATTTTTATACTTCATTCTTGGCTTGTTTTGGGCTTGATTTTGTTTGATGAGGCTGATGATTGTTGGGGCGGGAGGGGACTGCTTGGAGCGCTGGACTCTGGTGCTTGCTGGAGTAATTTAATACTCACTCATTTACTATTTCCTAAAAATTACCTTATTCATTTAACTTAATTCAAAACAAAATTAACATTTATAAAAAAGAGGAAGAGGCTAGAGAGAGAACTGGAAATAAAATAATATATAATTTAATTTATTCTACCAAAATTCTATTTATAAAATTATACAATAAAACCCTCTATACTTATTCTAATTCTTTTTTAGTATATTTTAAAATTTTATTACTCTAATATTACTTCTCTTTATTACTATATACACCACAGAAACCATAAAAATGAAAAAGAGAAGAAAACCATTATTAAATGAAATTTTATAACTTTTTTAAATTCTTTATCTTTCCTAAATACTCTACTAATAATTAAATCTGGATTCTATCTTCATAACAACTTATCTATAGATCTTCTAAATAAAACTTTTTCTAATTGCAGCCCTCATGCTCGATACCCCAGTGTAATCCAGCCTCTGTCCTACTCATGGTGTAGAACACTCCTTAAATTCCTCCTGCCCTCGCCCGCGTGCATGACCCCGATCCGCCCCCGACGCTCTCTTGCCGAAGCGCAAAGGGCGGCGCCTGAGCGGGCGTATGCTTGACATTGAAAATGCGCCAGCCCGTGTATAAGCTAAGAGGCTAAGGTGTCCTCCCTCCCGTCCACCTTCTCAATCCCCTCCTCCTCTCTCCCTTGGAGTAGCAACCGCCCCTTCTACAATTTCCCGGTGATATTTCCTTACATATAAAATAAGATCGCCTTTTTCTCTTATCCTCTCTCTACACCACATCTCCATTTATAGGACTCCATACCTTCTTCTCTTGAATATCCCTCTTATCCTTTTTTCTAATTCTCCTCCTCTTCTAATCCACTCTTCCCCTTTATCTTTTCTTCTCTTATATACCCTCTACTCACTTCCCTCCTTTCTCCCTTTTTATTTCCTTTCTTCTTCTCTTCCTATTACCCTACCTACACTTTCCCTCTACCTTCCTTCCTCTTTCTAACACTCTCCACTCACCCCAATACTCCCCCCTATCTAAACTACCCCCACCCTAAGACAACCATCCCAACCTCACACCTACCCCCCACCCCTTACTAAAAACTATCAACTTCCCCTCCTTACTTTATCCTACCCAATACATACTACCCTCCCTCTATATACCCTTCTCCCCCAAATCATACCTCCTCTAACATCCTTCTCCCCCCTCTTCTCCCCCTACACAAACTCTACTACTTCTAACACAACTCCCCTTCCTCCCCCCCCTCCCCCCCTACTACAACACTACAACCCTAACCCTCCCCTCTCACTCTTATACGAACCCTCTCCCACTATTTACTCCCTAACCTCCTTTTCCTCACCCCATATTCAACCCTCCTTACTACTCCCTCCCACTACCAACATATCCCACTTCTATACTAAAATATCCCTTTATCCCCCTACTGAACACCAATAACTGCCTATTAAAACCCACCTCCACCCTCGGACCCCCCCTCTCTCACTACTCTCTAACCCCTTCTCACCTCTCTCTTGAAAAACGCTAAACTTACTACCCCTGGGAGAAACCTCCTCGAACTGACGTGGTGGTGGTGATGAGGAGAGTTTGTGGCTTTGATGGGGTGGCTTGACTGTGTGGTGTTTTGGAGGTTGAAAAAAAGGAAGAAGGGGTGAGGTGGGTGGTGTGGGGGTGTGTGGTGGGTCTGATGGGGCAAGATTAGATCTTTGTTTGTCTGGCTGGAGGGAAAAGAAAAGGTCTGAGGAGAGGAGGGTGAGAGTGTGGGGGGGTGTTTGGGGAGTGAGGGTGTGGATGGGTTGGGTTTGGGGTTGGTGGGGGTGTGGGGAGTGTTGGAGGGGAAGGAGAGGAGGAGGGAGGGGAGGAGGAGGAGGAGGAAGGGGAAGAGGAAAGGGGAAAGTAGGAGGGAGGAGAGGGAGAAGGGGGGGAGAAGTTGGAGGAGGGGGTGGGGGGTGGGAGGATGAAAAGAGGGTTGATGGGGCTCACTCCGGCTCGAGACTGGCTGTGAGCTTTTGCATGCGCTCTAATCCTTTTCATCTCCATTCTGTGAACAGATTTCTTTCGTTTGTTTTGAAAATTATTTTGTTTTTACAAATTTATAGCCGAAAAAATTAAAATGCTTTTTAAATAATTTTTCTGAACGATGAGTGGATTGTAGGGGATGGGGGGGCTGGGGGAGGAGGGGGGGTTGTTGGGTAAGGGGAGTTGTGGCCTGCTGTAGCAGCTGCGTAGAGGGCACTCGTTGAGCTCCCCTAGTCTTTTCGCTTTCTGCTGGTGGAGTCGGTGCTGGAGAAGGGAGGGGTCTTGATGCTTTTTATGCTGAGATAGAGCTCTGCTTTCTCAAAGGGGACCACTGGATCTTATCTCTCCCTTATGATTTCTCTCTGCTGCTTGCTGGGATGTGGTCTAGGAAGGTTTTGAGGATGTGGGAGTGAGATGGGAGGTTTGGGTTGTTTGGGTGAGTGTGGGGGTGGGGGGTGGGGGTGAGGGGATGGGAGGGCTAGGTTTTTGTGGCTGTAGATGGAGGAGAGGGTCGTGGTAGAGTGATGGTGGAGGGTGGGTTGTGGTCTGGAGAGGGGTTTGGATGGTGGGGATAAAAAGGAAAAGGCTGAAAAGGGAAAATGATGAGAAGTGGTGGAGGAGTGGTGGTTGGGGTGGTGGGTGGGAGTGGGGGAAGTGGGCCCTGGGCTTAAGATGGAGAGGGTGTATGCGCTTCTGCTCTTTATTTCTCTGTGGTTGTGAAGCCTTTTTGCGAAAAATCAGGCACATGCAGGCGTCGTTTCTTGTGAGAAAGTTGCTAAGCTTTTTGGTGTTTTTTTCTGTTTTTTGATGCTAAGGACAGATAAAAGAAGGTTTTTTTTTTATAGGGAGAAGAGAAGAAAAATGGAAAAGAAGAAAGCTAAAAATGGAAGGGAATTGGTGTAGGTTTTGGGCTGGTATTTGTGAAAAAAGTGGATAAAGAGGGGGTAAAGTGATGAAAATGAGAAGTAAGAAATAGAGTGAAAAAGATTTGGAAAGTTGATAATGAATATCTGAAGTAAATTAGGATAGTGCTAAATGATAGTAAAAAGAATCTAAAAATCATGAAGAAAATAAAATGGAACTATGTCTAGAGAAAATAAGGAGTGAAAATTAAATGCTAGCAGAAAAGGAACCAAAATAATGATGGTTATTATGGAATAAGACATTTGAGATGAGCAAAAGAAATTTAGAGAAAAGTTCTATGATTGGCGTATGCAAAAAAAGAATATGCTGGGTAGATGGAAAGGATAGGTAGTGCTAAAGTGGGTAGATTGGAAGGTATAAAAACGCTCTCGTCAGCCATCCCTTTCCTCCTCCTCCCATATGTTTCTCCTCCCTTCCTCCCCCACTCCCTCTGTTGTTGGCTTATGAGGGGTAGAGGGAAGAGGTGTATGGAGGGGAAGAGGGTTGGTGAGGGTGGTGTTGAGGGTGGGAAGGTGAGAGGAGAGGTGAGTGAGAGAAAGGGGGAAGCGGAGTAAGAGGAAGGGTGTGTTTGGGATGCTAGAAAAAAGAGTATGGGAAGGATGGGAGAGGGAGATAAAGGAGTGAGAGAAGAGAAGAGAAGTGGTGTGTGTGGATTGGTGTGGTGGGCTGTGTGTTGAGAGTGAGTGGGAGGGTTGGTGTGCGATCAGTGTTTGGCCGTGTTGTAGTGTTGAGCGTGGGGTGGGTTTGTTGTGATGAGGAAGAGAGAGTTGAGGGGGAGGAGGGGTGGTGGGGGGAAGGAGAGGGGAGGTGTGAGAACGTGGTCAGAATGTTGTTGTGGGAGCGTTGTGGAAGATGAGAGGGTGGATGGGGGGGTGTGTGGGATGGTGGAGGGGGGGGTGGGTGGAGGAGGGGGGGGGGGGTGGGTGTGTGTGGTGAGAGGGAGAGGGGGGTGTGGGGTCGGGGTGGAGTGGTCTCGGTGTCCGAGAGGGTGGGTGTTGGTGATGTGTGGTGGGAGGTGAGGGGGGGGGGGGAGGGGTCCGGTGTGGAGGAGAGGGGGTGGGAGGGGGAGGTGGGGGTCGGGGGTGGTGCGTGGGTGTGGAGGCGTTGGGGGAGAGGGGGGCGTGAGTGTAAGGATCTCGGAGGGTGTAGCTGAGTCGGATTTGCGTGGTTTGGTGAGTGGGGTGGTGAGGTGGAAGGGGGTGGTATGGGGTTGGTGAAGGGAGTGGTTGTGGTGGGAGTGGGGGGTATGGGAGTGAGGGGCGTGGATGGTGCGTGGATGATGTTGGTGGTATGTGTTTTGGATGAGGGGGAGGTTGGGGGGTGGTGGTGAGGAGGGGGGAGGTGGGTGGGTGTGGAGGAGGGGTGAGGGTGGGTGGGTAGAGTAGAGGGGAGTGGGGTTGGGAGAGATAGGCGTATTGGGTGGGTAGGTGGTGAGATGGGTTGTCGGAGGGTTTTCGGGATTGGTGTGCGGGAGAGAGGTGTTTGATGAGGGTCGGGGTGTGATGGGTTATGGGTGAAGGTGGTGAGGGAGGATGAGGGTGGAAGGCGCGAGGGGGGTCGTGTTTTGGGAGGGCGGGACTGGATGTTGCTCATCCCGCCTCTGTCGCTGCTCTGCTTCCTGCCTGAATGGAGTGGGCCTGAGGAGGCCTAGGTTTTGCTTTTCTCTTGCTCGCTGAGGGGAGGCTTTTTGCCTGGGGATCCCGCTTTCTCTGGGGTTGGGTCTTTTGGGCCGTTTGGTCTTTCTGGGGTGGGTCTTTTGGGGTTGGCTTTTCTCTCTTTCTTTTCGGGGGGAGGGAGGCTTTTGTGGATTTGTTCTCCTGCCTGCCTCTCTCCCCTTTGCCCTCCTCCTGCGTTGGGGGGTGGGGTTGGGTTGGGGGGGGGGGTGGGGGGGTGGGGTGGTGGGAGGGGGGCGGTGAGAGGGGGGGTGTTGGTGGGGTGGTGGTGTGTGGGAGTTGGGGGTGGTAGAAGAGGGGTGGTGTGGATGGGTTTTTTGTAAGGGAGTTTGGTGTAGGAGATGGAGGGGGTGAAGAGGAGGTGGTGTGGGGGGGGGTGGGTGAGGGTGGGTGGGGGGGAGGGGGTGGGGGTGTGGTGTTGTTTCGTTTGGGGAGGAGGGGTTGGAAGATGAGGGTGAGTGGGTGGTGGAAGAGAGAGAGGTAGGGTGGTGTGGTCTGAGAGGAAGAGGTTGAAGGGTTGTGGTGTTGATAGGGAGGGAGAGGTGTTGGGGTTGTTTGAGTGGCGCTTTTTTCTGTGGTCTTCTGGGGTAGTTGTGGTTTTGGTTTTGGGGGGGGTGGAGCGGGAAGGATGTGAGGGAGTCGTGGGGTGGGGGGGTGAGTTTTGGGGGGTGGAAAGGGGTGAGGGAGGTGTGGTGTTGATGAGGGAGGTGGGATGAGGGGGTGTTTGGTTTTGGTGGGTGTGGTATGAGGAGGAGAGGTGGTGTGATGGTTGGGATGTGTTTGTTGAAGGGGTTGTATGTAAGGGTCGGGGGGTTTTTGGTGGTGGTGTGGTGGGATGGGTGGAGAGGGTGGGGAGAGGAGAGAGGGGGGTGGGGCGTGGGTGGTGGTGAAAGTGAGGGGTGAGGCGGTGGTGTGGTAGGGGAGGTTGGGGGGGTGAAGGGGTGGGTGGGAAGGGTGGGGTGGGGAAGGGTGGTGGGGGGTGAGGAGAGGGGGTGGGGGGGGGGGGGGGTTGGGGGGCGGGGGGGTGGGGGGGGGGCTGGGGAAAGGGGAGGGTGAGAGGAGGGGGAGGTGTGTGTGTGAGAGCCTCTTTGGGCTGGAATCGGGGTCCTTGTCGTACTCTGCAGGCGTTGGTGGGTCCCGATGGCACGGCGTAGGGCAGAGGCGAAGTTGGTGGCGACGGTGCCAGCGTCCTTGCGGAAGGGGAGGCCGATCTCCAGGCGCCCGTCCGGCTCGCGCTGGATGTCACCCAGGAAGTCCGCGTCCAGCGGCTCCTCCTCCTTCAGTCCGAGCAGCTCCAGCTCTGCGTTCTTCTCCACTGCCTCCTGCAGGCGTTGAGCTTGTGTGTGAGAGAGGAAGCAGGTGCCCTTGGCGATGGCGGCGTGAGGGAGGCGTCCTTGGAGCAGGCGGCCGAAGCGCGTGGCGTAGACGGCAAGGCCGTTGCCCAGGTCCTTCTTGTGCCCGATGACCTCCTCGTAGTAGTCAAGGCCGAGCAGGACGTCCACTTCCACCTCCACAGGTGGATCCTGTGGCAGGTTCACGACTCCTCGCAGCTTCTCCTTCAGCTTGTCCGGGAGCCTTCCTCCTAGCACTAGCGGGGCGGCGACGGCGTCTGCGAGCAGTCCTAGCACCACCTCCCCCCCGCTGGCGTTGCGCAGGGCGAAGGCGACCGTGTGCGTCTTGATCTCCTTGGCGTGCTTGGTGTGGGCGGTGGACAAGGACGGTGATGCTGGCGCCCTTCTGGAGCTGGAGCTTGTCGGCCAGGGCCTTGCGGATCCAGGTGAAGGAGCTGCCGCAGTCGAGGAGCTGGAAGCTGGAGGCGGAGAGACCGGAGTCCATGCCCCCGCCAAATGAGCCCATGACTGATGACGCCTGGAAGCGATGAGGAGCAGGTGAGGTTGGAGGCCTGGCCGAAGGCGACGCCCTTGGGGCAGGTGATGGGATCGTTGCCGAACTTGGAGTAGGCGAAGGCGTTGACGGCGTTCTCACGCTTCTCCTCGTGCAGGGCGGTGTGGTGGCGGCGTTTGCAGACGCGGCACACGTACTTGGAGCGGCACTCGTCGGCCTGGTGGTTGTGGCCAAGGCAGTTCAGGCAGAGCTTCTCCTTCTTCACTGCCTCCCGGCGGCTGACCGGTGTGCTGTAGACGGTGCGGGGAGTCGCTGGGCCAGTGCTCCGTGCTCTTGCAGAGCGGACACTTGGGGCTGGCCGCAGGTTTGGACTTGTCCTCCCCTGAGCTGGGCTTTTCGCCTCTTTTGCCCCCTCCGCCCCCACCTCCCTTTGGCTCTTTTTTGTTTTTTCTTTGTTTTCTGATTTTTTGGTTGGCCGGGGTGGGGGTCGGAGGCTGTCCTTCTTTCCCTGCCGTTGCCGGTGGCCTTGGCGGGGCCGGCGAAGAGGCCGCTGGAGGAGTAGGAGGTGAGCTCCAGGGGCCGCGAACGAAGCTCCAGCTGCAGGTAGCCCTCCAGGCTTGCGTAGTCTGGATACTGATTGAGACCTAGCTGGACACGGCGGTGTGCCAGGTCTGAGCGGAGCTTGGGCGGGAGGCGGCTGTAGAGGGTGAAGGCCAAGGTGTCTAGAGCTTGAGCTGGTTGGCCGAGAGCGCGCAGCTGTCGACCGGTCTGGACGATGATGTCGTGGAAGTTGTCGAGGCCCTCCCAGTCGTCCTCGGAGGCGGGGCCGGCCAGGTTGTGGATGCGGTGATAGAGGGCGTTGATCTGGTACCCTGGCTGGTTGTAGTGGGAGTCGAGGTGAGTGAAGGCGGACTGGTAGGCCCCAGGCTGCCATGGCTCGTAGCTGGCGATCTTGGCGAAGGCGGCGCCGGTGATGCAGGAGCGGAGGATGTCCAGCTTTTCGTTGTCGGAGATCGGCTCGCGGTCCACGACGCGCGTCCACCACTCCCGGAAGCCCAGCCAGGCCGTCACATCTGTCCCATCGAAGGTTCTCTTCTCCCGGTACTTGAAAAGCTTCTCGAAAAAGTGTGAGGGGCGATTGAGAGGAGGTAGCTGAGGTGGCTGTTGCTGCTGTTGGCCTTGGGCTGGCGTTTGGGCGAGGGTGCCTAGGCCTTGGTAGGAGAGAGTGGACCCGAAGAGGTTGGCGCCGTTCTGAGAGGTGTTGGAGTTGGTGGCCACCTCCGGCTGTGCTGGTGTAGGGGGTGTGGGTGCGATGGAGGTGCCGGCGGCGTTGTCGGTCTTGTACTGGGCGGCGGCGAGGGCCTGGATCTGCTTCTGCATCTCCCCCAGCATCCGCGACATCGTCTTCTCCTCCTCCCCAGCCTCTTCCCCTCCTTCTGCTTTGCTTCCACCTGCGAAGCCCTAAGCGCAATGAGAGCCTGTTGGAGCTGTTGTTGGAGGGCGGCGTTCTGGGCGGAGAGGGCGGCGGTCTCGGTGTTGCTCTCCTCGTCCTCGGAGGCGGTGTAGTCACCCTCGGTGCGCTCGGACTCGGCTTCGGGGATGAACGTGTAGCTGATGGGCGTGGTGCCGGAGCGAGTGGTCTGGGGCTCGAGGAGGCCTTGCTGCAGCAGCTGGTCCCGGAAACTTACCGGCTCCTCCTCCTGGGCGATGTAGCAGTCGGGGCAGGTGTAGCGTAGCTCGAGGGCTGGATGGGTCTGTGGGGCGTCGCGGGCGCTGTTGTAGATGTCGGCGGAGGCGCTGCCCTTGGGGTTGAAGAAGCGGTCGGTGTGGTTGCGGCAGGTGACGGTCTTGCAGCGAGAGCAGCGCAGGAGGTCCTTGACGTGGCGTAGGGCGTGGCAGTCCTCGTTGCAGCGGTAGCCGGCCTTGGCGGAGAGGCAGACGTCCATCTTGTAGCTCTTCAGTCCTTAGGAGGACTCTCAGGAACTAAGTTCTGATAGCTTTTGCTCTAAAGAGGGCAGTTGAGCTCTAGATAGGGAAGTGTGGAGTAGGTGTGATGAAAGAGGGTGTGTAGGAGGCGAGGGTAGGTATTGAACCTAAGTGGGCGTGTCTAAGGCGGTTGAGGGAAGGTTCGGGAAGGGCTGGTGTCAGGAATGACGTCAGCAGAGGTGGGGTGAGGAGAGAAAGAGAGACTGGAAGGTGAGCGGGGGGCTGGAGGGCGATGATGAGCTGGGCAAGGGGGCGTAGTTGATGTCCTTGCCGACTCAGAAGCTCCAGCTGAAAGCCACACCACCAGCAGAGAACATTCTCGAATCC
>JASANA010001679.1:0-80885 GCA_030248095.1 Ptycholaimellus sp. GST1_10 | reverse complement strand
TTCGCACCCCAGCAGTACAACAGCAAGTCAGCTGATTCCAAATAAACGCTATTGTGCAAGCGCTCTCAGATCTAGCAGGAGACAGGGAAGCAGAAGGATGGGAGCAAAGGGATGGCAGAAAAGGGAGTGACTGTGATTCAGGTCTCCCACTGCTGGTGCAGCCATAGGATGGTGGATGCGTGTAGCTGTGGGCCGATGAGTGGGTTCACCTGGTGCAGGAAAGCCAGCAGCCAGAACAGCCAGCAACATGCCGCCGTCATGCCCACCATCAGTTGGAACAGGCCTCAAACTGGTTCACTTTTAGAGGCCCACTCCGATGACTGGTTGGCTTTAGCTGGCCTAGTTTTATCTAATTATTAGACTCATCGATTTATTGCTCAAAGGCATTGCAGGCAAAATTTGTTGTTTCAGAGCTACGACGTTTCATTGACAACCTCTGCCCATCTCGGAACGACATTTTCCAGAGTCCAAAGAAGATATTTTGGCTAATGCGAGTGGCTGAGGCTAGTGAGGAGATAAGAATGTAGCTAAATGACCTCGATTGTTGCCCTTGGGCACCAGGAACGGCCCTGCGCAGCCCACCACGGCCCAGAAGATGCTGAAGCAGACGAGCGGGATCCACATGGCGCCCTCTCTCCTCCCACTATTGTCCTCCTGCCTCCCTCACACCAGCCGCATGCCTCGATCGATTTGCGCAGCTGGGGGAGGCAGTCTGAGGCGAATGCTAGGCAACTACGGTAGGGCCAGGGCGGCAGCTTGAAATGGGACGTCTCAGACGATGGGTCATTGAGAGGGCTCTTTAGGCCCCTCCCGCTTTCGCCCCTGCGCAGTTGCTGGAAATGCGGCCTCTTTTGCCCGGCTCTGGTTTTTGTCTGTCTGCCTTCGGAGAAGCATCCTGTTTCGATTAGGACGTGAATTGGATAGGCTTGAGGGGCATTTTCTGATGGAAGCAATAATGCTTCAAAGGGAGGGAACATAAATTTTTGCGCGGCCGCAGGCCGCCTGCCGCGGAGGGCAGGGCAGTCAGAGCTCCGGAGGCCGGAGGGCATGGGTGCGGAGGCCCCGGAGCGCAGCCTAGCATGCGAAGCATGCTAGGCGAAGCGTAGGGGCCGTAGCACCCGTGCCCGGAGGCCGGAGGAGCTCTGGCACCCTGCCCGAAGCGGCGGGCGGCCAAGGCCAGCTTAAGCAGTTACCCCATTTTTGCGTCCGTCTGTCCGCATATATATATAACTGGTACCATCGGCAAGCCGAAATAAAGCTCTTTTCTCCTAAAAAAAAATCGATTGCCCCGAGTGTAAAGCCAAAGAAATTACCCTACTAATAGTGAAATCTGCTTGTGGGGCATTTGCATTTTGTTTTCGCGCGCAGTTCCAGGGCTCTTTTCATGCGCGCTCAAACAAAATGCAGGTGACACAGCAGATTTCACTATTAGTAGGGTAATTTCTTTGGCTTTACACTCGGGGCAATCGATTTTTTTTTAGGAGAAAAGAGCTTTATTTCGGCTTGCCGATGGTACCAGTTATTTCCTCAACTTTAAAAGCATTCAAAAAATAAATGCATGAGTCAGGATTCGAACCTGAAGAATTAGCCAGAAGGACAATTGCTTGCACCACTACACCACTGGTTCGCACATCTGAGCCAAGTGAATGTAGGTCTAGATGCTTGAATAAGGCCTAAAACCGGATGGGGGGGGGTGAAATGAATACCTACACCCGTTCATGGAGTAGATGCGAAGAAGGGAAGGGAAGAAGGGAAGAAGGGAAGAAGGGAAGGGAAGGGAAGGGAAGGGAAGGAGTTCGTGCGGCACTTTTGATTGCAAATTTTCAAAGCAAAGAAAGCCATTATTTGCTAATTTTCGCGAGTACCCCCCACAATTCGAGGTTGCTCTTTCTAATGCTGCAAAAATCTTATTGATTGGCCAAGGCAGTGTTGAGAAAAACGCTTATCAGTTTCAAGATCTGGCAATAACCCCCAAAACATACACCTGGGTCAAAAAGAGGGGCTGGGCGCTGACACTTCGCTAAAGCTCCGTTCGCGCCAGCCCAATATATATATATATCCAGAATCTGAAAGCTAGGCCTTGTCTGTCCACCAGACATTCGGCGCAAGTCCAGGACAGTAGCTGCGGGGAAAGTAAAGACATTTTAGGGTAAATCGAGGGCGTAGAATGCGATTTCGAAATTATCTGCAAGGATCTGAGCACGGGAATGTGCTTAAAACCTCAAAAATGTGAGTTTATTCAATGAGTTACATCTGCGCAGTTTTGTGCAGCTACCTAATTGGGTGATACTGCACTCAATAAACAAGTTCTCAGACAGGTGGCCCTATTACAGCCCCACTTTGGCAACCTAACCCCACTCGGGTTGGGTGCCTAATCTTTGAAGTCCCTTGAGGACAGCCAGGTGTTTGCTGTTGCATTCATTTGGTGTGGCTGTAATTTGGTCACTGGGTTGGGTGGGTTTTCAAAAGAGTCAAAAGACCAAAAAAGAGGCTGATGCATGAAAAAAGCTGAGCACCCGTGTAGCGGGACCCATGCAGCCCAAATTCTAAATTGGCTTTGAATATAGGTTTAATTTTTTTTGCATTCAATAGGATGCCTTCAATTGGCATTGAAATTAATAAAATTAATTGAGAATTATATGAGCTATATGGACGTTTCTGGCGGCCTACTCAAGTCTTCAATGTCTCAATGGATTTCAAAACAAAGCAAAACAGTTTGCGTTGATTAGGAGAGTACTGAAGTTACTGCATGGTTTAAATGACACTGAACATGAAATCCTACGCATAATTAGTATTACGAAATAAAATGTGTGTGTTAGTTATGTGTTTGAACAAAGGAAGCTCAGTTTGTTCCCTTGCCAGATGATTCAAAATTTCAATTTTTAATCAATGATAACTTTAGACAAGAGATTTGTAAAAAAACAATTAAATAAATTGATTTTCAGCACAATGTGCAGAATAGTTAAATATGTAAAAATTTCATGAAAAATAGAATGCAAATATGTAAAAACGAATATTAGGAATCCAATGGAAATTTAAAATGATCATAAAATTTGCAGTATAAGTGCACTTTTAATAAATGAGTGAAGACAGCCAACAATAAAGGCAAGCAGGTAAAAACCAGAAAACCACTCGAAATTTCTGAAAAATACATAAATGTAAATAAGAAATAACCCAAAGCAAATTAAGAAATTACCAAAAATTATGATGTGCGCCGCAGGCCTCTCCCAGCCTAGTCTCTATATATAATAGAGGAAGGCCCTGTTTTCTTCCGGCCTTCGGCGCAGTCTGGGGACAGTTTCTTGCGAATATTTTAAGCTTTTTCTAGGGCAATTCGGGGATGGGGAAGATGATAGACCCTGGAAGAGCTTGCACAAACCTCGGCAAAGTGCTCAAAATCTTGAAAATGTGCGCCTTATCTTGGTTTAAGATCTGCGCAGGCTTCCAGGCTACCCAGGTGTGCAAAATTTCAGTCATCAAAGATAAATATTCCCAAACGAACAAGCTTCGAATATCTTTGGCAAACTAACCCTTGGGTGCACACTTGGGTTGGGTGCCTAATCTTTGAAGTCCCTTGAGGACAGCCAGGTGTTTGCTGTTGCATTCACTTGGTGTGGGTGGGGGGATGCTCGAAAGAGTCGTTAGACCAAAAAAGAGGCTAATGCATGAAAAAAGCTGAGCACCCGTGTAGCGGGAACCATGCGGCCCAAATTGTAAACCCTTTTTGTTACCCCTTTATTTTCAATCAACCCCCCAAAATTCATCCCATTTCCAACTAAAATTAAGTTGAACCAAAATTTTAAGTTGAATCGTCCCCACAACTATTTGAACTCACCCAATGTCCTAAACAATATTGAGGATTAAAAATTTTCCATTTAAATTCGATTCATTCTACTTCATCCATTTATTATATCCAAATTATTCCACCCAGCCATTTGTCCACCCAGTCCCTTTAACCTTCACGCAAATTCAGACAAATGATTCCACAACTTTGACTGCTTTCACAAATTACAGATGCAGCAGCGCCAAGAGAGCATTAAGCAGCAGCTTTCAGTTGATTTGCCATATGATTTTTTCACCATTTCTGTCATATATGTCGTGTAGCAGGATACATGCAGCCCGACTCCCAAATTCTTACCTTCATACACCTTACAAACCCCCAAACCAATTGCCTCCCTTATAATCTCCAAACCCGGCCACATTGTTCCATACAAACTACAGACAATTACCTGTATGCTGGATTCTTCACATAAACCCCCAAACCCTTGCCGCCATGCTCCAATTAAACTTAATTTGGCCACTGGGTGGAAGTTCCTAAAAGAGTCAAAAGACCAAAAAATGGCTAATGCTAAAAGCTGAGCACCCATGTAGCGGTATCCATGAAGCCCAAACTCTAAACCCTAAATTCCAATTTAAAAAGCTACCCTGAAAACCTGCCATGTTTTACACAACAACCTCCAGTCTAATATCTCCATGCCCCATCCAATTTCAATCATTCTCATTCAGCATAAATTCCAAACCCTTGCAAGCATGCTTTAGACAATCCCTTCAACCAAATACGTTACCTCCATGCTCCATTTTAATACCCAAATGAATGCTTTCATTTTCCAGTCCAACCCACAAACCGTCATTAACTTAAACTAAGCAACCCCGTGCATGCTCTCTGGCTTTATTCCAACCCCCATACCCTTGCTGTCATGCTCCATATAAACCGCATCACTACTTCACTCCAACACCAAAATTTTGCTATTTAACCCCATACAAACCCCAAAAGTCCACCCATCATGCTCCATAAAAACCCCAAGCCATTCTCTCCATGCTCAATCCATCCGCAAAAACCAAAGCAACATGCCCCATAAAAACTGCAAAACTTTGTCATTATGCCCAATGCATGTCCCATAAAAAACTCAAGTTATCGTTGCCATGCCACATCCACACCCAAAACCCCAAACGTCATGCCCCATAAATCAACAAGCCATCGTCTGCCTGCACATCCAACCCCAAAACCACAAATAACATGCCCCATAAAAAGGCCAAACCATCATCTCAACTACTCCATCCACCCCCAAAACTCCAAATGTCATGCCCCATCAAACCAAAAGACATAGCCAGGGTTGTAGCTAGGATTTTGGTTTGGAGGAGCAAAATTTAAAAATTTTTTTCTTCAAAATTTTCCACAAATATTTTTTTCTAATTGCAGCCATACCGCTCATTATTGACAAAAAAAATTATTTAAAAATACAATTTTAAAGTATGTGTAAAATGAATATAAGTATAATATAAATATAATGTAATATAAATGAAGCAATTTTTCTATGTATTTAACACAATTTGCTTTCATAACTTGAAAAATTTGACTAAATTTGCAAATTTTTTAACCCTACTCCAGGCATTACTCCTCTTTCCAAAACGGCTTTGTGAAGGCATTTGCCAGAAATACCAGGTCTAACACCACTCCTGCCCTTGCCATAGTCTCTGAGTTATGTAGCTGGTTCCATTGAGTCGCCGTAGGCGACGGCAAAGCTCAACCTAGTCCATAATATAAAAGCTGAGACGTGTCCGTAGCATAATCACGCCGCGCAGTCCGAATTCAAGCTGTATTGTGGATATTAGGAGCTTTCTGGGTAAAACATGGCCGGGGAACACGATGGCGTTGGAACCAGCTTGATCCAATCACGGGAATGTGCTTAAAACATCAACAATGTGAGTTTTTTCAATGTTTTGCCTCTGCGCAGTTTTGTGCAGGTATCCAATCTGGCAATATTTCGCACATTAAACATATATTTCCATGGAGATAGGCAGATTACCCGATGGGCAATATAACTTCTACTTGGTTGAGTGCCCGATTTTTGAAGTCTCTAGAGGACAGCCAGTTGATTGCTGTTGCATTCATTTGGTTTGGCTTTAATTTGGCCACTGGGTGGGAACCTGAGTACTGAGCACCCATGAAGACCCGTGCAACCCAAATCTGGTAAAACTTGAACTGAACAAATAAATAATTTTCCTTTTTTCATTCGTTTAGCATTGCTTTTGGCTTTACATGGGATATCACGGAAAATTCCAGGATATGATTGTTTTATGCATACCAGTTTAAGAACAGTTGTATTCACATATTCACCAATTCAAATCATTTGAAAAAAATCAATCGCTTAAATACTTCACAAATTCAAACTGAAAAGGTGAAAACATTATAACTAAAATTAACATATCACAAAATCACAAAAGAATGAAAATTACGAAAACCTAACATAAAAATAATTCTTTTAACAAAATAAAGAGCATAGAACTGAATTTGATACAATACATTTGGAACCAAATAAAAATGATTCATTCAAAGATAAAAAAATATGGTAAAAGGTAAATAATCAAAGAAGATAGGCACAGAGAATCATTAATCATTGCTGCTTGGAATTTATGAACAAAGAAACACTCATAAAATAAATTAACTAAAATGCGATCTAAGAAAACCCAAAATGGAATGATGTGCGCCGCAGGCCTCTCCCAACCTAGTCCATATATATAATAGAGGAGCCTGTCTTGTGAGTGAGCATTTCGCGCGCCATGAGGGAAGCTTCTGGTGAGGAGGTGAAGGTGTTTTTGGGTAAATTGGGGTCGGGGAACACGATTTTGAGGGGAACAGCTTGCACCGATCACGGGAAAGTGCTTAAAACATCGAAAATGTGACTTTTATCAATGTTTTGCAACTGCGCAGTTTTGGGAAGCTACTCATTGTGGCAAGGTTGTACTCAGTATTCATATCCTTTCATAGAGTTTTCAGCAGCATCCATCTTTGGCGATCTAACCTTTGTTGGATTGATTGCCTAATCTTTGAAGTCCCTCGAGGACAGCCAGGTGTTTGCTGTTGCACTCATTTGGTGTGGCTATAATTTGGTCACAGGGTGGGAGTTTCTAAAAGAGTCGGTAGACCAAGAAAAGAGGCTAATGCATGAAAAAAGCTGAGCACCCGTGTAGCGGGACCCATGCAGCCCAAATAATTTCTCTAATCCCCCTCCAACCATTTGGCTTCTTCTATCACCAAATTGCCCCCCAGCCGTTACCCATGCAGCCCAAATATATTCCTCCAATCCATTGCCCCCCCCCCCCCAACCATTTGTCTTCTTCAAGTAAGCAAAGTAGGGCGGTGGATGCCTGATGCTTTTGCAGGCCTATTTAGCCTCACCCAATCCTCCAATGTTTCAGTGGATGTTCAAGTAAGCAAAGTAGGGCGGTGGATGCTGGATGCTTTTACAGGTCTATTTAGCCTCACCCAATCCTCCCATGTTTCAGTGGATATTTAAGTAAGCATGGTAGGGCGGTGGATGCTTGATGCTTTTGCAGGCCTATTTAGGCTCACCCAATCCTCACATGTTTCAGTGGATATTCAAGTAAGCAAAGTAGGGCGGTGGATGCTGGATGCTTTTACAGGTCTATTTAGCCTCACCCAATCCTCCCATGTTTCAGTGGATATTTAAGTAAGCATGGTAGGGCGGTGGATGCTTGATGCTTTTGCAGGCCTATTTAGGCTCACCCAATCCTCACATGTTTCAGTGGATATTCAAGTAAGCAAAGTAGGGCGGTGGATGCTGGATGCTTTTACAAGCCTATTTAGCCTCACCCAATCCTCCCATGTTTCAGTGGATATTTAAGTAAGCAAAGTAGGGCGGTGGATGCCTGATGCTTTTGCAGGCATATTTAGGCTCACCCAATCCTCCCATTTTTCAGTGGATATTCAAATTCAAGTAAGCAAAGTAGGGCGGTGGATGCCTGATGCTTTTGCAGACCTATTTAGCCTCACCCAATCCTCCTATGTTTCAGTGGATATTCAAGTAAGCAAAGTAGGGCGGTGGATGCTGGATGCTTTTACAGGCCTATTTAGCCTCACCCAATCCTCCCATGTTTCAGTGGATATTTAAGTAAGCAAAGTAGGGCGGTGGATGCCTGATGCTTTTGCAGGCATATTTAGGCTCACCCAATCCTCCCATTTTTCAGTGGATATTCATAATTCAAGTAAGCAAAGTAGGGCGGTAGATGCCTGATGCTTTTGCAGGCCTATTTAGCCTCACCCAATCCTCCAATGTTTCAGTGGATATTCAAGTAAACAATGTAGGGCGGTGTATGCTGGATGCTTTTACAGGCCTATTTAGCCTCACCCAATCCTCCCAAGTTTCCAAAAAACCATTGGAGAAAGCCAAATAAATTGTAGTAAAACTTCTTACTGCAGCTGGCTTTCTATTACCAATTTGAACTTCTTGTCATCAATAATTTCTGCAGCTGCTTCCTTATAGTCGCCGTAGGCGACGGCGAAGCTCAACCTAGTCTTATATAATACGCGTGATGCCATTTTGGGAGGGGTATCGGCGCCACCTGGATTCTTTAGTTATCTTGGCATATGATAGCTCTACGTTTGGCTATTGACGAGTTTTTCAATATTTTTTGGGTTGCTCCATGCATGGAAAAATTTTAAATTGTGAAATAATTGAAAATGTGGCAATTTTTGCCATTTTTGGACATTTTTTGACTTTGAAACTTCATAGCTCCTTCATTTTTTAACTTTTGCTGTCGGACTTTTTTTTAAATCAAAGCTACAACAATTCTGCTTTAAATCCAATGATTAATTTTCAATGTTTTTTTGTAAAATATTTGAAAAAAATGATTTGACTGATGTCAATTTTTCGATTTTTGACCTACCCAGGAGTCTGATGTATTTGAGATGAATCAAGTAATACTTCAAGGCACGATTGCGACAGCATTTATTCCATGAAATGCGAATGATGAGACTTTGAGTGTTAACACCTCAAGTTCTTTGAGCCTTTTATGCTGTGTTGTGGCTGGAAATGCCACGATGCAGTCATGGAGGTGTATTGATCATTTATAACATGGAGGGAAAGCTCTTCATTATGGGGAGGGGGGCTGATATGCAAAATTGAATTTGCTATAACACACGGGGTCGGAAGTGATATTTTGTTAACGACTGCTGTGCGTCGTAGGAAACACCTACAGAGGTGTTCATGGGCTCAAAAAATACCGGCGAATCAGAATTAAACGATGGTGAAATCCGTTTTGCCATTAATTGCTCTGGTAAAAAGTTCTAATACTGAATGTGAGCCGGTATTTAATTTTCGATTTTAGTACTTGTGATTTCTACCCAGTTTTAGATGTTTCAGCTTAAAATATGCACGTAGGGGGTTAGAAAACATTATTTTACGCACTTCATAGCTTTGTCGTGAGTAAATGCTTCTATCGGTGTCATTTGACAACGAAACACTACTACCCAGACACTTTATGTTACAAAAATTAATAATTTAACATCAGAAATCAATGATTAGGCAGCAATCAATTTTGCATATTCCGCTTAACCGTGTGGGTATAGGAGAGCTTTCCCTCAATATTACCCATTATTAGGTAATTTATTCTTGAAGATGCAGTAATGGGTCTCATTGTGCCTACAATTCTTGTGCCTAAAATTATTGTGCCTAAAATTGTGCCTATCTGAAAATTATTTTGTCTGAAAAGTAATTATACTCGAGGGATATATATTAATTATATTACTGGCCACATAACTTTAACTAAATAGGTGGCCGCGCATAGCGCGGCCACTGACCTATATTACTAGTATATATATATATGTGTCTTTCCGGGGCCCGTACTCCATGGTTTTTCAATGAAATTGGCTAATTTTTTGCATGAAGCTCCGCCTGGGTGGTATCTCCACGCCATTTTTTGCGCTTGACGTAATTTTTCGATTTTCGCCGAAAACTCAATTTTTTGATGTTTCAAAATACGAAAATTCATAAATCACTGGTTCAATGAAATTAGCTGAATTTTGGCAGGTACGTCCGTCAAAGTAATATCTTGAAGCTGGCAAAAGGAATTTTTGAAATATTTATTATATCTTGATTTATAGGCAAAAACCCAAAATCTTGATGTTTCAAAAATTTGAAGATGCATAAATCCATTGTTTTTCAATGAAATCAGCTGATTTTTGACAGGTACGTATCAACCATGCGAATTGAAAATGCGAATTGTAATGTAGCTAGTGAAAATGCAAATTGTAATGTAGCTATCAACCATGCGAATTGTAACGTAGATAGTGGTTATTACTTGTACTGGAACAAAGGCCGCGCATCTTGGCGATAGCCGAGAATACCTTGTTCGAGCACCCTTTCCTCAGTATATATGAAAGTACGATATAATTTTTAAAACTTCAACAACTAAGGGAAATTAATTCAGCGTTTTCCGGGCTGAAATTTTGAAAATGGAAATCCACGATTTTTTGTTAGACTAGGGCTAAAAAATGCAAAAATAAAATTTTCAGTCAAAAAATGAAAGTTTGAGAGCGAATTGGTAACGAATGAAAGAATGAGCCATATTACTAATCATCCGTAAACTCAAAGCAAAGGTTTGATAAGATTTTAAGTTTTCATTGCTTTCTAGGCTATAACCAAATCCAAATTCATGGTGTTATGAAATGGCCAATTTAAATTTAAAATTTTTTTTAGCCTAATTTCGACTTTTTTTACGCTTAGAGCTGCTGGCAATTAAAATCTTTATAGCCCCTGAATATTATTCAACTCAGAAAATGTTTCTCTTAACGACAAGAAGAAAATGCCAATGCTGTGTCTGCCGCATGCATGCATTTTGCCTGCTGCTGCAAAGTCTTAGCGTGCTCAAGTAGACGTCGTGGCAAGGGTGTAATCGCAAATGCAGGGGAACCAGTTTTTGGCTAATGAGCTCAGCAAGGCGTAAAATATCCAGTGCTCTTAAACTCTGACCTTTGACCTGGTCAATTCCCTGTCCAAACTTTCTTCCTCGGTGCACTTATTTTGTGTTTAGCAAAGAGGCGGGAACATTACGGGGTGTGTTTGTTTGTTTATGCCGTGAAACTAGAGTCAGAGCTGGCTTCTTTTCCTGCCCTTCAAACGACTCCCCCGTCCCCCATAGAGAGCCAACAAAGAGCGTGGGTGTCTCGTCAGAAAAACTTTCTTGACCCCCGGAAAGCTAGCCTGCAGCGTTTTTGCAAAGACCAGCCCCTCAATCGATCCCCGGCTGGGATCCTGAGGGGGCAGTCTGGGTTTGGCGGTGAGGATAGACGCCTGTTGCCCCTCTTCCCTCTGGTCTTCAGCTTTCCGCATTTCATTTTCCTACCCAGCTGTCACCAAGCCCCCTTCTGCCTGTAGGTATTGCAGCTCCTGCGTTTTGCTTCCCATTAGCACAGCGCTCATCTCTCCCGGGACAGCTCAGCCCCTGCCTCTCAAACACACTCTCAAAAGATCCAGGCTGCATTTGGCTGCGGAGCTTTTTTTCACACCTCCTTGTTTGCATTGCAGCAGCAGAGTTTGCGCAAGAGGGCGCTAGACTCTGAGATTTGTCGCTCTGCTCCTTTCTTTACCAACCCCTGGCCTAGGATACATAGCGGGCGTTTATCTGGTTGGCTTCAGCTCCGTTAGCCACTGCGGAATGATTTATGAGCTGCTTGCCTGGCTCAGGCTTTCACCTTTGCCTCAGCTACCCTTTAACAGCAGGCAACCGTTTACTAGCAGACTCCAACGATTGCTCTTCCCATGCCCTCTTTTCATGATAGGAAGGAGAAGAGCAATCTGTTAGAGCCTGCTTAGTCTGGTCGGGCTAAAAGCAGGGGTGCGGGTGAGAAGAAAGGGGTGCTGTTTAGGAGAAAGCTAAGCGGAGGGGCGTCTCTAGGGCAGGGCCCTGACAACAACGCCTACCCTTGCCCTCTTCTCATTCCAGACACTCTCTGCCCTTTCTTGCTCTCTAGGCTGGGATACTTTCTAGAGAACCTTTACTTTAATGACCCCTACTTCAATTTTGTATCCCCTTTTCTCGCAGGCCTTCAGGCTAGCCAAAGGCAAGAGTCACAGTAGGAAAAGTGGACTTGAAAGTTGAGGGCCCGAAGATGAAGAAAGGAATTGGGGTGTCTGAATTTGATATGGTTGAAGGTGGGAGCAGATCAAAGCTGATCAGGCCATTAGCTTCATCCTCAGATCTTGTACGCGGTATAGGGCTGTCGGTCTGTGCATGGTTTCACGATTTATTCCCAGCATCTTCTGAGCTTTATTTTTTCATTTTAATTTGTTTGACCATTGATCTAGTGCGACTTCTAATCGAATAAAGGCCAATATTGATGCCTATTGGTGCGCCTTGAGGTGAAGTGAAGATGGCGGAGCAGATGGAGGTGCCGAACGGCGGCCTCACCTCCCGCTGCAGCTCCCATCGCTTCGTTGTCGACCGAGTCCGCACCATGTCCGATGCCGAGCCACCCTCCAAACCCACTTCCTCCCACGAAACTGCTCCCGTTACTCCTCTTCATCTCTCTACTCTCTCTTCTCCTATCCCTCCCAGCCCTTTCCTCCTTTGAATCCTACTCAAACCCCCTTCTTTGAAGCTGCTACAAGAGCCGGTATCCCTCTCCTGCTTCAGCCCCAAATAGCAGCAGTAGCCTAGTATACTTAGTTCAGCTGCTAAAAATAGGTTGAGGAAGGCTGAAGAATGGAAGGCGAGTGACATTGACAGGCAGAGGCGGCGGAGGAAGGTGAGAAGGAGCTGGCCCCGTCCGGCGGCACCACTTCGCGATTCGAAGTCTCCATGCCGGAGGCTCGGGAGCCATCCACAGCCATCCGCCTGGACCAGGGCGGAGGCGGGGACACGGCTGGGAGAGAGCGGGCGGAGGGCAGCAAGGCCGTCACTTTCAGCATCAGCGACAACGCCACCATTCTAGGCTCCCACGGCAAAACCTACGCCACCGCCAACCTCAAGAGCTTTCGGTGCCCAGGCCCTGTGTCCTTGTGATGCAGAATGGCAGCTTTCTACATGATTTATAAAATAAAAAAAATAAAAAAATTTAGCCCGAAACCCCGGTTTTTGAAAAGAGGAATCAGATTACGCAGCTAATTTTTAACAACTCCATTGCTCTCGCCAAAAAATGGAATGGACTGCTCAAGTAAGATAGAAATTTTTGACAAGAAGAATTAGATTAAGCAACTAATTTTTCACGACTCCATCGTTCTCGCCAAAAAAAAACTTGGAATGGACTGCTCAAGTAAGATAGAAATAAGGCAAAGCAAACTGGCAGGAATGTGGAGACGGTGGAGCGGGTGCCCATCCTGGACCACTACCGGAACATTGCCAGTCTGGAAGGCGCCATCGCCAGCCGACCCACCCTCCAGCAGCTGCACGAGGAGAGCCCGGAGCACATTCCGCTCGGCGACATCCCGGTTCCAGCCATTTTCAATCCTGCTCCCATGCTTCCTCCGCAAAGATCAGCCCCAATCGACCTCCGCAGCCCATCCGCTATTTCGGACTGCCCGAGAGCGGCGTAACGGAGGCCTTTCTTTATCCTTTGGCCGTTCCCTGGAGCCTCTTTCCTTCATCCACTCATTTGCCAGCGCCCCCTTTCCCAGGATCTTTTGCTTGCTTTCAATTGGAAGCAGGGGATTGAGCTTGGAGGCAAAATTATGAACAGGACCAGCGGCCTCTTTCGCCTTGCTTTATTAGCTGGTGGCGCCTCCTTCAGTTATCGTTTGCTTTAAAATCTCAGACAGAACTCCTCTCAAGTAGCTTAGGGCTGGGCAGAAGGGGAAGGCAAAGGTTGGCTGCCAGGAGGAGAAGGAAGGCGGCCTGGCGCCCTACCAAGCCCCCGAGCTGCCCGTTAAACCAGCCGCCGTGAAGTTCGGCTGGTTCCAGGGCGTCTTCGTCCGCTGCATGCTCAACATCCTCGGCGTCATGCTCTACCTTCGGTGCCCTTCTCATCCCCTCCACCTTCAAAGCCATAGCCTCCATCCTGTGTGCAGACTCACCTGGGTGACTGGGCAGGCAGGCGTAGGCCTGGGCAGCGTGATCGTGGGCATCGCCGCCCTGGTCACCGTCATCACCACCTGCTCCATGTGCGCCATCTCCACCAACGGCGAGATCAAGGTTTACCACTGGTACCCAGGGATGGATGGAGGGATGAGGGGCAGGAATGGGGGAGGGAAGAAAAGGGGCGATGGGGGGAGGGAGGAAAGGGAGGGATGGGGGAGGAAGAAAGAAAGGGATGGGGGAGGACGGGATGTGTTTGAAGGGTGGAGGCGCCTACTACATGATCAGTCGCAGTCTGGGCCCCGAGTTCGGTGGGAGCATCGGGCTGATCGTCTTCGCCGCCAACGCGGTGGGCGCCGCCATGTACATCGTGGGCTTCGCGGAAACTGTCCGCGACACGCTCTGGGAACAGGGACGCATCATCGTTGCCAGCTCAACCTCTCCAGCTCATCCCTTCACCTTTGTACACCCTGCTGTAGATGATTGATGGGGGCCTGCACGACGTGCGAGCGGTTGGAACACTCACAGCCGTGGTGCTCATCATCATCTGTCTCCTAGGCACCGGGTTGGAGGGTCTCTGCTAATGAAGCAGGAAGGAAAATGAGTGGCTAGGGTTTGAGGTTTGAAAGTAAGATGCAGCTGGGTCTTCTAGTGGTCCTGATCATCTCCATCATCAACTACGTCATCGGCACCTTCATCCCGCCCGGCCCAGAGTCCCGGGCCAAGGGCTTCGTGGGCTACTCCAGTAAGCGCCCTCAAACTTCTGCTTCTTTTCTGTGGAATGCTTGTTGTCGAAGGGGATCCGGATGACTTGGATTTCGATAGCTATATGTTTGGAGAATTGTGGCCTGTTTATCTGGATAACGTTTGAAGAGAGCCGTTCCGATTGTTTCCTCGAACTTTGAGTGGTTTCAGCTGCCACGCTGGTGGATAACTTGGGGCCGGATTTCCGCGATGGCTACGGGTTCTTCCAGGTGTTCGCCATCTTCTTCCCCGCCGCCACCGGCATCATGGCCGGCGCCAACATCAGCGGAGACCTCGCCGACCCTCAGCATGTCCCCTCCTCTCCCCTTCCTCTACTCCTAGTCATCACATATGCTTCTAAATTGAAGGCCATTCCGAAGGGGACCTTCTTGGCCATCTTCGTCACCTCAATCATCTACCTCCTAGGCATCTGGCTCTCAGGCTAGTTTTCTTCATTGCCTGGGACTAATTGGCATATTTCTGAATCCCAGAGAACAAGGCAAGATATCCATGTAGCATTCGAGCAACCATTCCTGTCCCTTGGAATTCAATGCTGTTTTTTAAATTCAAAAAGTCACATTTTTTATTTGTTTCCTAAGCACAGTGTCAAAAAGATCGACGTTCAATAGATTGCTTGAAAACAATTGCTTAGTTTTCCATAAAAAGCCTTTCTTAGGTTTCGTATGCGTGCGCGATGCCTCTGGTGTGCTAGCGGACGCGGTGAATGGAAGCAGTCTGCAAAGCTCCTGCCATCAGCTCCTCAACAACGCCACCGGTGTCGTCCAGCAGAAGTGTGACTATGGCCTCCAGAACTACTTCGGCATGATGGAGCTCCAGAGTGCCTGGGGCCCGCTCATCATCGCCGGTATATCCTACTTCCCGCCCTTTTTTCTCTTCAAATTTACCTCAACGGACTTTATCCTAGCCAAGTTTCATTTGGTTGAAGCAGGGACCGCTTCTACTTTTATAACTTTTGCCTGAGGATTTTGGCAAAAGTTATAAAAGTAGAATCGGCTCCGACTTTAACTGAATGAACTGGGCTCACAAACTCCCCGTTTGATAGGGGTAGTGGCGGCCACGCTTTCCTCCGCTCTCGCCTCCCTCGTCTCTGCGCCCAAAGTCTTCCAGGTCAGCAGTCAAAGCCTTTTATGGAAGAAGGAAGGAGAAGAGAATGAGCAGGCGGTGTGTCGGGACCGTCTCTTCCCCTACATCCACATCTTCGGCAAGGGCTTTGGCCCCAACGACGAGCCGCGGCGGGCCTACGGCCTCACCTTCCTCATCGCCCTGGGCATGGTGCTCATCGGGGACCTCAACACCATCGCCCCCCTCATCTCCAACTTCTTCCTCGCCTCCTACGCCCTCCTCAACTTCGCCGTCTTCGATGCCGCCAACTCGGAGTCCCCCGGTTCCCTTAAACCTCTTCTCAAGGAAGAGCAATTGGACAGGGCTTTTGCTTAGGCTTCCGACCCTCCTTCAAATACTTCAACCGCTGGGCCAGCCTCGCGGGCACGCTGCTCTGCGTGGGCGTCATGTTCGTGATCAGCTGGGCCACAGCCCTCATCACCGCCGCCGTGGTCATCGCCCTCTTCATGTACGTCCTCCACGCCAAGCCGGACGTCAACTGGGGCTCCTCCACTCAGGCACCATCCCTCTTACTCCATGCTCCTGTCCATGGAGAGTAGGATCCTTGCAGGCCCACTCCTACAAGGCGGCGCTGCAGTCCATGCAGAAGCTGAACGTGACGGAGGAGCACGTGAAGAACTACCGGCCGCAGGTGCTGGCGCTGACGGGGAACCCCTGCGCCCGCCCCTCCTTCGTGGACTTCGTCTCCAACATCACCAAGGACACCTCACTCCTCATCTGCGGCCACGTCGTCCAGCAGGAGGGCTCCGACAAGCTCTACGCCTCTCTGCGCCATCTCAAGCTCAGTCTCAATCAATGGCTCCTCAAGCGACGTGTCAAGGTAGCCTACCGCCTAGTTACTAGAAATAAAAATGAAATCCGCTCATGAAATCAAAAATTTTGGCTTGCCGATGGTACCAGATATAATATCTTTCTGAAAGACTCATATTGATCTTTAAAAAATTCTTCTAAAACCCCTACCGTCTCTTATTCGCTTTTTCCTAATATAACATGCAGAATTGATTCATGAAATCAAAAATGTTCTAGAGTTTGAATTTCTAAATTCGTTTTGTTTAAACAAAATTTAAAAATTTTTAAAAATTTTGAAAATTTTGAAAAATATGTCGAATAATTACCCATAACTACCCATTCTTTCTGAATGTCTTAAATATTTGGTTCAAACAATTAACCTAAAAATGTGTCTTCAAAAACAATGTTTTTACAAATTTGAACAATAATTCGAAAAAGAACTCAAGACAAACCCCTCTCTCCAAACACTGCAGGCGTTCTACATCCCGGTGGCGGACACCAGCCTGCGCCTCGGCGCTCGAGCCCTTCTCCAGCTGGCGGGGCTGGGCAAACTGCGGCCGAACATCCTCCTGGTGGGCTTCAAGGCGGACTGGCTGGAGTCGACGGCGGCGGCGGTGGAGGACTACGTGGGCATCATCCACGACGCCTTCGACGAGAACATGGGCGTCGGCCTCCTCCGCCTACCCCAGGGCCTCGACTTCTCCGACCTCATGAAGGAGTACAACGTCGGCGACACTCAGAACCTCAAAATGCCCGGTTCATCCCTCCTTCATCCCCCACCCTCTCTCACCTATGCCCAGCCCAGTTCTAGCTGGCGTAGGGGAAGTAGAGTCCCTGCAAAGCCTCAATCAGCTACACCCTTTTACAACTTGAATGAGCACCATATACTCTAGCTAGCCCAATGCACTGAATGGCTGGCTTGACCTGGCATTGCTCCAGGCTTGATTGGCATAGCCAGGAATTCTGGGAGCACAGACAGGTATCCTAAAGGAGGGGAGTCTTCTCCTCGTCCCACACTGGCCCCAGGCATGCTCTGACATGCCGGCTGCAGAGGCGCACCCGGGCCTGGAGGGCATGGCAGAGTCGGAGGCCGTCTACCGCCAGTCGGAGCGTGCCTCGGAGCTCGCCCTGGAGCCCAAGAAGAGCTTCTACTCCCTGCCCCTCTCCGAGGACCAGCAGTCGGCCGTTCAGCTGCCTCGCAGTGATTGTAAGCTCTACAGTTTTACGCCCCTATTCCTCTGGTACCCTGGTTCTCCTGACCTCGCACTCAGAACGTAGTCTGGAGCATGGACCTGAACTGGCATTCCATGGTTGGATATTTGGTATATTTGGTTGGAGTAAGTGTGAGAGTAGGAATGAAGGTGCGGATGGAGTTGTTGGTGTTTGCAGCGGCGAGCAGCTTCGCAGAGAAGCTGGCCAAGGAGGCCGAGTTGGAGGAGGTGGACGAGACTGCTCCTCTGGCCAGACAAGCTCAACCTCTTCCTACAGGTAGTAGTATACTGCTTATTTGCTTCCCCGTTTAACCCTACTCAATATGGCCTTCAATAATGCCACTATTCTGCTGCATCCACCGTGGGGGGAGGAGGTTTTCCCGATTTTTTTGATCAGCTAGATCTCCACAATGACACAATATTTTTCCATTAAAAACTATTATGTCGTTGTGAAGATGTAGCTGGTTAAAAAAATCGCGAAAACCGCCTCGCCCCACGGTATAAATCTAATCAACGGCAACTGAATCTTTCGGCAGGTGCCTTTGCAAGTCCCACCTGGATCTTTCGCCATTGCAAATTCCACCTGGAGGCTCGGACTAAGTATGCCAGGAGAATAAATGATGTTTTTATACAGTGGACGCAGAGGCAGAGTGGAGCCGCAGGGTGGAGCGAACTGAGATGGAAGACAAGGAGCCGGCAGCTGTCGCCCCCGGGTCCCCCACACGCTCCCTCTTCCGTGCCGCCCGCCACCTCTCCAAGGACCAGAAGGCTCTCATCGCCTCCATCAACCAGTTCCAGCGGAAGACCAAGGTTGGGCCTCCTCAACAACCCCTTACCTCCCCCAGTCCTTCCCCCTCTGGCCACAGCAGCAACTGTGCCCCCATACATGCTGGCAGGCAGTGACTAGCGTCCAGGTAAAGGAGAGCCTGGAAAGCTTTTCCTCCTTCCTATCCACCTGTCCACTCGGCATTGCTTTTTTGCCTGGAAGAAGCGTAGTGCCTCTTCCTAGCCCTCTTCTGGCTTGAGTCTTCCCTATCAAAGTTGCAAGCCTAGCACACACTGGCTAGAGATAGCTGGGCTACACCAACTATATGGCGGAGGCATTTGAAGACCGGCATCCTTCACTATGTACGTGAGTGAACACTTTTCGCTGTGCAACCATACTGGTCCTTGTTCCTACTTTGGCCAGCCTAAGCCTAGTCACAACAACGACTCAGCACAGCTGGGAAATTCTTTGCCAATTGGCCCCATTTACACTCGCTTACTGTCTAGAACCCTTTTGCCGCAGTTGCACCAAAGAGTTGCATGAGCAAGGCGATGCCGTGGCTGTACTCATGTGCTCATTCACTGACAGCCTGTGGTCAGGCCCAGGGTGAAGAGGCGGTGAACTGCAGAAAGGCGTCATCGACGTTTGGTGGCTGTTCGATGACGGCGGTTTGGTGCTGCTCATTCCGCACATTCTCACCCTCTCCAAGTCCTATCTGGAGGTGAGTGAATTTGAACATGGTCATCAAAATATGTTGGGCAGAGACCAATGGTAAGGATAATCTAGCTTGAAATGGGAACTAAATGGAAAAATTAATGAAAAGATGGATAATTTTGAAAAGCAAAAAAAATTAGAGCAAGATCGAAGGCGCAAAAATAAGTTTGTCCAGCGAATTTCAGATGATCAGTCGACTGATTGCTTTAATTTTTTTGCTTTTCAAAATTATCCATCTTTTCATTAATTTATTCATTTAGTTCAAATTGAACATTTGAGGTGGGTGGTATGGAAAAGAATATTCGATTGACAGGGCTCCAAGCTGCGCGTGTTTTCCGTGGGCGCCAGTCGAGGAGCTCTGGAGGCAGAGCAGCGTCAGATGGCCGCCCTCCTCTCCAAGTTCCGCATCGAGTTCACCGACGTCTTCGTCATCCCCGACATCGCCAAGAAACCCTCCGCCTCCACGTTCACACCTCACCCCTGCCTTTTCAATTGCACTGCAACCTAACATGCTCCCTTCAGTAGCATAGCTCAGTAGCCTCATTTGGTGAGAGGAGCCAGAAGTAGGATTGAAATGGTTGGGAGATAGGAAATGAAAAAGGTATTGGTGCAGACTGAAAGAGTGGGAGTCGTTGGTGAAGCCGCTGGTGTCCTCGGGTAGGATCTCTGCCAGCGAGGTGAAGGCCTTGAGGGACAAGACTTTCCGCCAACTGCGCACCAAGGAGCTTTTGCAACAGCATTCTATGGACGCCTCACTCATCGTCCTGTAAGCCTTACAACCATAACCACCATCCTCAAAAATAGATAATCTATTTTGGTCTAATTTACATTTTTGCTTTTTCAAAAACTCAAAAACGCCCTCAGCTTTAGCAATTCCATCTAAAAATCTCTCATCTCCAAATTCCTTTTATTTGAAATTTCCTCAAAACCTAACGGAACAGCAGCAGCAGGAGCCAAATGAGGTCAAATCATTGCAGGACTCTGCCAGTGCCTCGGAAAGGCACCTGCAGTTCGTACATGTACATGTGCTGGCTGGAGAGCCTCACACATGGGCTCCCGCCCACCCTCCTCCTGCGCGGCAACCAGCAGTCCGTCCTCACATTCTACTCCTAGCAGCTCCTTTCTTTCTGATTCTCTGCTCACGCCATGTGCCAGAGCTCTTTTCTCAGTTGCCTTATATGGGACCTCCGGGTGCCATGCCAATCTTCTCAGCTGCCACACTTTCGATTGTGCCCGGTTTTTGTAGCCTGAAGTTTTTGTGCAAAGTTGGCGAGAAACTGGAAGCTGACGCCGAGGCAAGAAAACAGGAAAAGAAAACGCAAAAAAGGAAGCAATGCAAGGGAGTCAGGGATTGATGAGGTGAAGATGACGCTTGAGAAGCTGTCCTTCAATTGCCACGGCATCGATGCAGTAGCGGCGGTTCTGACGACACTCCACGCCGCACTTCTTGCTCCCGCACTTGGGGCAGGGCAGGAAGTGACAGCCAGGGCACTCCCTGCAAGAGCTCATGAAAATGAAGCGTATGAAGCATACCGTGGGGGAGAGGATTTATGCGTACACCTTTTTCAATCAACTATAACTCAAAATCTACTGAATATTAAGCAGATCTTGAGTTATAGTTGATTGAAAAAGGTGTACGCATAAATCCCCCCGCCCCCAGGGTAGATGGACTCAGAGCAGGAGAAATGGGCTGGTGAACTTGATGAGGCAGTCGCAGAGGTCCAGCAGCTGGCCGTTGACCATCAGACGACCCTGAGCATCGTGGACGGGTGCATCAGTGCCGGCTGCCTCCTCGTTGCGCTTGCGAGGCCCCTCCTTCCCCGCCTGGCTCCCAGCTGCAAGTTCCAGGGAACTCAGAGTGGGACGCGAAGAATAGATGAATACCGGGGGGAACGAAATCTTCGTCCAATATATATAAGTTTATTTTACTATAAGTTTTATACACTAATTATGGACGAAGACTTCGTTCCCCCAGTAGCTAGTGAGAAAAAAGAAAAAATAAGAGAAAATGAGGGGACTAACTTTTGACGACCTGCTTGCGCTGGCGTCCGCTGCGCCGGGGGCCGTCGCCGTCGGTGCTGAGGAGGGCGCCCACGGAGGCGCTCGTGGCCAGCCCTTCCATCCCGTTCACCCTGCACACAACCCCATTTCGCTCACCCTCCCTCCCTGAGGTGGAGGGGGAAATAGGAGGCCAACTTAAGGTTGTTGAGGGTGCGAGCGATGCGTTTGGTGGTGTTCTCGTCCAGCCACTGGCTGTCGCCGGCCTCGGAGCCGCTGTCCGGCTCCTCGCTCTCCCCCGACGTCTTGCCGGGGCGTCCGCGCGGCATCAGGAGGCTTTTGAATAGGTACTGCTGAAAAGGACGGGTTTTGATGCTTCTGAGCAAAGGTGGGATGCCTGAAAAGTGGAATCAAAAGCACGAATCTTTCTGAACGCTGATCACTACTAGGGGAATTGAGGGTTTCCTTGTAAAGCAGGGCTTGGACATACTTCTTGATTCTATCCTTTCTCAAATGAATTGTCAAAGTAACCAAGCCAAATTAAAAAAGTGACATCGAAAGCGAAAGTATTCATCAAAACGCTGATGACTACTATGGGAGTCTGGTGTTTCCTTGTAGTTTAGGGCTAGGCAGCGTTCTAGGTTTGTATTCTTTCTCAAACGCAATGGCAAAGCAAAGTCGGAGTACTTGCGCAACGATTGAAACTATTCTAAACAAAAACTATTTTATTTCGACGCCCATTCAGCTTGCGCAATTCATTTTCAAAGCTAGTGTGGCAGCTGAATTTAACCAAATAAAATGATTTATCCTAATTCAGTGAAGCTCAGCTAAAGTTAAGCGCCCGCCGCCACTTTTGCAACAAATTCGTTGGCCCTTTTCAATCGTGCCAGGTACGTGCCGCAAATCACCTTCTTCTCCGAAAGGCCAGTGCGCAGTTTGACAAATGCGCAAGGCATTCCCGTCTGGCGCGCACTTTAGCAGTCCCAGCTGCGGTCTAAGCGCCTTGCGCACCCTGCCCTATGGTGCAATCCGGCGACATCGTGTGGCCAGAGCAGTTGCAGAAGCTTGAGAGTGGAGAGTGAGCAGAAAAGGGCTAGCAAAATGCAAATCTTCATCCGCGGCGCCGAGGAGACACGGACTTTGGAGCTGGACTCCGAGACATCCATCGCTGCTCTCAAGGTTCTCCCTTTTCTTTTCCGCCTCCCCATGGCTCTTCTGCTTTGGCATCCAGTGAGGAATAGTCGGGATTTTGAGATAGCAAGGCAAGAAAGGATCGATTGCTTCAGTCTTTGGAGGCTATTTGGAAGGGCTTCGTTGTAGCAGAGGAAAAGCTAGAAGAAGTAATGGATGTTTGAGGAGCTGGTAGGCGGTGAGCTGGTGCTGTCCTATGCGGGGCGGCCGTTGGAGGGTGAGGGGAGCCTGTTGGAAGCTGGCGTGGGCGACCTGGCCACCCTCGACGCCTGCGGACGCCTCATCGGTGGCAAGGTCCCTCCTTTATCTTCCACCGATCCAAATCTTCTTTTTTCCACCCATCCTCCTGTATTGTCCTAATATTCCGCTTAAATTTTACTCCCCAGATAATCACCCTTTGGTATTTTCTACTATCGATATGGCGAGGGCCAATTATGGCCTTCCAAATGCGTAGCTTCTTTTGGCGATGAGAAAGTGGTTGGTGTAAATGAGGGCGAATAAAGGGGCAAAATCTGTAGGTGCACGGCTCGCTGGCCCGCGCTGGAAAGGTGAAGGGCCAGACGCCGAAGGTGGACAAGCAGGAGAAGAAGAAGAAGAAGACCGGTAGCCTGGCTTTCATTGAAAATTATTCATATATATATTAAAATTTCTGAATCGAAATATTGGACAAATTCCAATTTGAATCGAAAACTGAGTTTCACAAAATCAATGACCCTTCCCTCCACTCAGCCCTTTCAATAGAGCTTCACTGTAGGTCGTGCCAAGCGCCGCATCCAGTACAACCGCCGCTTCGTGAACGTCGTCTCCCTGCCCGGCGGCCGCAAGAAGGGCCCCAACTCCAACTCCTAAACACCTCCAACTTCCTACCCTCAATTGTCACCCGTTCCATTGTTGCTGTTCCCAGGCCTCCAATTGACCCCGATAAATCCAATGCAAAGGCTCTGATCAATCATCTGCCTCCTTACAGCACACAATGAATGCTAGGTTGGCCGTTTGGGAGCGTGACAGGCTAGTGGAGGAAGGACAAGTGGGTCAGCGGCCTAGTCGAAGGGATTGGGAAGTGAAGGGATCTTTGGTCTTTCGGGCAGCGATGAGTGCGGAGAGCAGACGACGGGCAGTGGCCAAGGAGACTCGCCCTTTTCCATTCCCTCGCTTCTCCAACTGTCCCCAACCGCCATAATCGTCATCCAACTCCCTGTCATCTCACTTTTATTTCAAACGCGACTGGAAAATAGTCGATCCAGTGGAGATAGAAAGAGTTTAGAGAGAAATTGTTACCCAATACAGACAAAAGCGCTCAGTGGCATGTTTAAATGGTCCGGCAAGTATATGTTCCAGTTCAAAAATCAAAGCTTTGCTAGGGTTTATTCGAAATATTTCGGCTGTCTACGCTTTCCCAGAATTTCCAATAAATTTTTTAGCTATTCAAGCAGTAAATGAAACCGATAGTTGATGAAAGGGTGGCGAAAATAGTATCGGTCGCTCTGGGCAGAGGAGGCGGAAGCCACAGAGCCCAGGAGACAGAGTAAAGCCAGCAGAGTCGAGTTTTTCATGCCGCTGCCTTTTTCTGGTCCTGGCTGTTGCGCTGAGGCTCAATTAGGGTTTGCCCTAAATCTCCAGCCCAGCCTAGGATAATAAAAAGGGAGGGGCCCTAGTTTCATTCGGCCCAAGGAAACCATGCGTCTTTCTTGGGCGAGGCCAGAATTTCATTTCCGACAGCTCCTTCCGGATACGCAAGGAAGGGGAGTAAGATGTAATGCTTCCTTCTGGATCTTGACTGATATTAATAAAGGTAAGAAGAGGTAGATCGGAAGATCGGAAGAGGTATCATGGTCATTTATTTTTTTAAGTTATCAAATAAACACCAATAATATGCGGCAGCAAAAAACTGATTAATTACATCTTAGCATATAAATGTTAGCACAAAAATTAAGGCTGGTGAAAGGGCAAAAGGAGCATATGGAGCTTCTGTTGCAACAGGAATTTGTTCTCCAATGACCCCAATCGAATCAAGTTGGTCAGAAAGGACAGCAAATGGCAAGGCAACAAAAGCTAAGAGATGGATGGGGAGGGAAAGATTGGGTCTGTACAAGCCGCATAAATAGAAAAGGGGTAATGAAGGACACGGATGGAGCTTTTGTAGGCTCTTCTTGCCTGCCCTGGGCAACAACAGCCATACTACGCCTCCCAATCAAGCCAATCGGTTACTTTTTCCCCAACCTCACCGCTAGGCCTGCAGCCACATAATGTGTTTAGCACTTCTCAAGAAGTAGAAGTTTCATCCATCAAGAAAAGCTGATACAGCTGAAGTTTGGTGTGACTGCTGCAATTCTAATACTTCCATTGAAAAAATTATTTATCACTAGTTTTTTAACTAGTGTTTAAATTAATAGTGACATCAAATTTATCTGAGCGAATTTTAATGGTTATAGCACTAGATGTTTTGAATCATATACCTAGATTTTTTTCTTGAGAGATTTTCTAAGCAATAAAAATAGTTCACATGTTCTCAGTAATTTCTAGCCATTTCATTTTTGATATTTTCTTCGCAACAAGGCAGCAAAATAGCGCCAGGTTCTGAAATTTCTAATAATGACATGACCAAATGGGCCGCATGACCAAATGCACAGTGAAGAATGATGGATTTGGTGGTGCCTTATCTGGCCTGCCATCCCCCTTTTCCATAAATTTTCCAATTTTTACCAAAAAGTATTTAGTGTTCTTCGAATGAAACGACAAAATCGCTTCAAAAACATTTCAAAAATTTTTATGACTAGCAACTACTTGAATATCGCTTTTGCTTCTGTTTTTTCCCTCCAGTACTTTGCCGGACAATACACTTTGCCGGACTATTTGTTTTTTCAATTTTTCTGAAGTTCTTGTGTTGGCTTCGCCCTACTCCTGGTACTATTGTCAGTCCTTGGTACTCCACGACTGGAGGGCGTAGCCGTAGTAGCTCCCTATCGGTCGCTACGAAAACTATGGGTCAAAAACAAAATGTCCGGCAATGTGAAAAGTCCGGCAAAGAACTGACACCCTGTTTTTTGGTTTTGCTGAAAGCACAATCCGTTTACATAAAAATACCCTTCATTGTCGAAATCCCAAATGCAGCACAACAAATGTCTAAGCATAAATGCCAAAGCAAGTTCTAGGCAAGAAAGGCGTCGAATACGGGCTTCAACTGCTCCAGCTTCTCGTACTCCTCGTAGCGCACATTGGCCTCCTGCACGGCGCCCCTGATCATAGCCGACACGGAGTCTTCAAGCACCTCCTTTCTTTCCCTTCCATCCTCTCTGAGTCCGCATTGAACTGGCTCCATTGACGGCGGGTCGGAAGAGGGCCAGGATGGGCTTGCCCATCTGCCAGGCAGCGCCCAGCTCCCAGCCGACCCCCGTCGAGGTCACCGTCACCTCTGCCACCACGTCTGACAATCCACCCATTGCACTTTACCTACAGACACAGATAAAGGGGGTTTACAGTCCGCGGATTTCAGCCAGCTCATGTCCTTGGCGAAGATGGCGTTGTCCCGTGCCTGCCCTGGCTCTGTCGGCACTCAAAATCAGCCAACTACTTCTTTCCTGTCCACTTTCGCAAGGTTATAAGATCCAAGAGGAGAAGAGTCTTTTGCTCTTGCAACTACGAATTTTTACAGCTTTATTCATTGTCCAAACTCTTAGTAAAGGAACTGAGGAATATTTACCTCCCACTGTCTTGGGACAAGTAATGCCAATTTTGATTTCCCACGTCATTTTAATTTCTCAAGTCCCAAATTGTAATTTCCCAGATAAAAAAGACGTACAGTCGGCGAAGCTGGTGTCCTCCTGACCGACGTGCTCTGTGAGAACCCGGCCGTAGGATCCCAGCAGTTGGATGATCTCCTTGTAGAGCCCCGCATCCTGGCGCCCGCCGCGAATGCTGCCGCAGAAGTAGATGGCTTTGCTCATCCTTTCCACTTTGTCACCTCCGTTTCTCAATCAAGCCTCAGCTGCTGCCCTCTGCTATTTGCCAGGGCCAGAGTCCACAGTCCTTTCCTACTCCACACAAGGCACACACAATTGCGCACATTTATCGAGCAGGCGAGGAATGAATGCGCAGTGGGGGCTGAGATCATTTGGGCTCCAAACGAAGCTTCTTGAGACGCAGGAATCCCACCGGGGCAAAAGCATCGTTGGAGTGAATCACAAGCTCGCTTTCCTCCAGCACCAGGCGCTTCTGAAGCCGGTATTGGGGTTAAGAGGGGCTGGGAGGTGAAGGAGTAGACCTTGAAAAGGGGGCAGTCGAGAACGAAGGACTCGAACTCGCCGCCTTCGCCGCAGACGTTGATGCCGTACTTGTCGCGCAGGGCAACCAGTTCATCCACCACCTCCTCCAGTCCCTTTCCTGCATCATGCCCATGCCCCATTGGAGAAAGTAAAGCAAAGCGATATCAAATTGATGTCTATTGACTTTTGGTCAGGTGTTCATGAATAAGCAATGTCTAAATTAAGCTGAACCAGAATGATGCACAAACTTATCGCCAAGTCTAAGCTCAAATCTAGCCAAATGCAAGAAAGTCAATGCAACTTCCTCCACAAGCAAGCACAAAATTTGAGCAAAGGCTGAAAAATACCCAGATGCTTCTCCGGTTGCAGGCCCAGTGCCGCCGTTTTGATGAGGATGGCCTGGAGGCCGGAGGCTATCATCTCCCTCATCAGACCTTCAACATCCTCTCCTCCTGGTCCTTCAACAAATTCAAAGCCAGCCAGCACCCTCCTGCTCCCTGTGCCATATAAGACAGAGCGGCTTCAGCCCAAGCCGCTCGCAGACGGACTCCACCCGCACCGCCTGGTAGGAGGAGAAGATGGCGCCTGCGCTCACGCCTAGGCCAGGGGTGGGTCTTTGTGGATGGAGTTGAGGGGAGGCAGATACCCTGGACATCGGGATGGTGGGCCTGGACGGTGGAGAGGAGGCGGTGGAGGTCCTCCACTTCGTCCTCGGCGTTGGGAGTGTACTCGGCGCCTAGGACGAGGGGACGGCCACGGATGGCCTCCCGGTAGAGCGGCAGGCCCCAGGCTTCCCCGTACAGCTCAAATGGGGCCCATTAGTGCAGAATTTTTCTGTTGGTGGATGTGACTGGATGGAAAAGGACATTGCGACTAGATACTTGGAATATAAGAGGCAAGTTTGATGACTTCCATGGGGAGAACTATGCACAAAGACTTGAATTGAGGTCCAATAAAGTTAAACAGAATCTTTGTGCTAGTATTTGACAGAAAAGGAGGAAGAAGCGAAACCTGGAGGGCATCATGGCCGACGGTTTGGTACATATAGCTGTCCAGCTCGTCGGGGGCGCCGGGGGGCGGATGTAGGTTGGCCAGGCAGACGATTTCGTGCCCCGCCTCCACGCATTTCATGAGATTGAAGCAGGAGTCCTTGCCGCCGCTCACCAGTCCTACCACCTTCATCCTTCCTGCTGCTAAACTGATCAAGGCCCTGTGCCAATTTCACAGTCTGGCCAATTGCGCAGATTTTATTCAGATTTTGCAAAACTCCTGCTGCATTACACGTGACATGTTTGACAGTGCGTTTTTGGTTTTGATGAATGCTGATTGGATGTTTTGATGGGCTGCGGAGGATAACGAATAATAGTCATTGAAGCGGCCAAATGCAGCGTCCACAAATGATCTCGCGGCCACAGAACATTTGCAATCACGAAAATCACAAGGCAAAGAAGATATTAATTATTTTTTGGTTTTTTTTAAAAAATCAGGGAGGAAGGATGAAACGCTCTAATTGCACTGGAGTTAGCCGAAGAGGAGGGGTGCTGAATGGGTGTAGTAGTAGAATGGGTGAATTTGTACAGGATGCGATAGGTGATGGATATTGAAAGAAAGGATCAGTCCTCCTCGGCAGACTCCTGGATCACTTTTCGAGGCTCCGGCTCTTCCACCACCTTGCGCGCTGGGCTGCTCTTCTTCCACTTGTACTTGTTCCCTTCCTTCACTCCTCTGTTCCCATCTTTCACCTTCCAAATCCGCCGCTCTCTTAGGATGAGTGTTTGGCTTTTTTCTGCCTCTCATTCTCCTATGGATTAGAAGGATTTCATCAAATATTTCTCTTTAGCCTTCACAAATATGCTGAAGACAAAAATTTGATGAAATCCAAAAAGCGAAATGAGATCAATGAATGCGAACCTGTAGAGGCGGCGCAGGAGGCATGAGGGTTTCCTGGTCCACACTGCCGCGCTCCGGCGGGTGCCAGTAGACGCAGTCGCTGCGAGTACAGGCCGCCGAGTACTTGCACGTCTGCAGCTCAACCTCTCCTTCAGAGGGGAAGAGGTGGGAAAGAAGTGAAAACGAGTACAGGAGTATGCTGGAACTTGCAGGCGATGTTCTTGCAGGGTCGGAAGCGGCACTCCGGGAGGCCCGCCTTGGCTGCCTTCCGCACGGCTCCCACACTCCTACCCTTCACAGGCCCCTTCTCCTTCTGTCAAGACCAATAGTCTGTGACTGAAGATGGGAACATGTCCTTACTTTTTTTAAAAATAGGAACCCACCTGCAGTTGGGTGGTTTTACCCACCCCACCCCCCACCGGTCACTAAATGGTGGCCAAAGTTGGGTAGTTGGTTGATTTTAATGCACTTTTGACTGACAATTTTCCAAAAATTTTGCCAAAATTGAGTTGGTTGGTAAAAATTAGGGTGGGGTGTTAGTCGGTGGGCTGGGGTTGGGACATGTATGGATGGGAAAGGGAGTCCAGAGAGAAAGGCCAACCTTTGGCTTCCTGGTAGGACTGCTGCTGCTTCCAAGAGGCGTGGAGGTGGCCGCGTTGGCAGGATGCGCAAAGGCGCAGTCGGGGCGGGTGCAGGCTGCGGCGAATTTGCAGGGCGGGTGGGCATAGTGACATGCGTCCCCGAAGCGGCAGTTGGGGAAGTTCCTGAGTTCCCATTTGAGTTTTCAGGACTTTCCTGAGGGAGGAGAGGAAGGCTATGAACGTGCAGGCCTTGACTGGATGGAGGAAGGGACAGTTGTCCTTGGTGCAGTTGGGCCAGAAGCGACAGCGCGTGGGCTTGGTGTTTGGTAGGAGCAGGGGAGGAGCTGCTGGGACTGCCGGTGGTGGAGCAACTGGAGGATAGCCGGGCGGTGGCACATTTGTCGCCTACAATTATGTCCCGTCAATAACTAGCCTATGTATTGACTGGAAGGTAGAAATGGGTGACGGGCAGAGGGAAGGGAAGTGGTGGGGGCGGTACGGAGGTGTCGGGGAGTGGATAGGCCACGGGCGGAGCAGTCCCAGCAACATTGGCCAGACGACCCACTCCGAGACGTTGACGGACGCCCCTGAGAGTAGCCCCTCATTGATGCACCCTCCAAGGATGACCCTGCTGGGAAGCAGCGGAGGAACCCATTGGAGGCGGCGGTGCTTTCGCTGCTGGCAGTGAAGCTGGTGTCTGCGGAGGTGCTCTGCAGTAGGCACAAAAACCTAGGGAGGGACAGGGACGATGGATATATAGGAGACCAACCAGATCCGTGGACTTGTCCACATCGCCGGCCTGAGGTACACAGAGCTGGTGTTGGCTAGCAATTGGCAAAGGCTGCTGAAAAACCTGGAGTCGCTTCTCCAGGCGGGCGCGGAAGTCCTCCTCCACACCGTCCATGGTCACTGTGAAACGAGGCCCCGGCCCAGATTCCCTGTCCACAGGTCCCTTTAGGTCCAGCCTCTTAGGTCTAAAGGGAGGAAACGTGATGGGCGCCAGGAAGATCTCCACAGCATCCCCGGGCGCCGGGCCTATGGCCGGACTGACAGGGTCCGGAGCGCTGGGCTCAGTCTCTTTGACTTCCGGACTGTTCTCCTTCGCCTCCTCACCTGAGGAAGGGTAGGAAGGGTGGGATTGAGGAAGGGAGAGGGTGTTTAGAGGGTGAAGGTATGAACCAGGAGGGGCCGGTTGAGGACTGGTGCTAAGGATGGGCGCATCCTCGTCGTCAGAGTCCGCGTCGTGGATCTGGACCCGACGACGGTCGCCGCCCAGACCGATGACCAGGTTTTCCATCGGCTGCTACAAGAGGCAGGTAAAGTTGGGGAGAGGAGGGAGAAGTGGAGGAAGGTGCAGCAAACCTTGGGGGCGGCGATTTCAGGCGGAGGGCTGGGACTGGGGCTCCTGTGAGAGTAGGGTGGGGTAGAGTAGGTGGGTGGAGGAGAGGAGGAGGTGTGAGGGGGAAGCTCAGGCCGATGCCATCACAGAGACACACCGCCCATTGCCCCCAATTGGTGCAAATCAACAGGCCTCTTTAACTCTCGGCTTCTAAGCCTTTTGGGGAAAGCTTACCTGACGCTATAAGCGCCTCAGATCAAGATTAGCCAGCTCTACTGGTCCAGAGGGCAAGCAATGGTACTAGACGATGGGTATACCTGAAATTAATGTCCATCTTCATCGAACCAGACATCTCTAATCATTCTAAACGAATAGACAACTGTCAAAATTGACAAAGGAGATTTGCCAGACCCCAAATATCTTTCGAGATTAACAGATTTGTCCAAATTAGCAATTTAATCTAATTTTTACGCACTCATGCCAAGATTCCCCTGCTGCCGATCATTTCCGGCCTGGAAAGGGAGGCCTTGCCTGGAGAGGGAGCGGTGCTGCTGGCGGACTCCCAGGCGAGCCTTGACGGAGAGACGGGCGGCGGGCGGCGATTCTCGTCGAGCCCTGTCAATCCATCCCCATCCTCTCTGCAATTGAGGCGAGTAGAGGACTGAGCTACCGTCTGATGGACGGGGCGGGGACCTCCAGGCCCTCCTCGCTCTCCTCCATCTCTCGCAGACTCCGCTTGCCCTGTCCCATCCAGCCCCAGATGAGTAGGAGGAGGAGGATTGAGAAAGGGACATGCCTGGCCGACAGTGACAGTGGCGGTGAGCTTGGTGGCGTCCTTGACGGCGCGCAGAAAGACATTGCCCTCCGGTCGGATGCGCTCCCCTGCTCCATACTTCTGCCTAAAACCTCCCATGCCCTCTGTCCCCAGTAACCCCCCCCCCCTCAACAATCTCCACCTCGGCGGCGCCTTGGCCACTGTGGAGGCCATCGGGTGGAGCTCCGGCCGCAGCGGGTCGTACTCCTCCACCGCCTCCCGCCTCGGGCGCTGCTGGCCTGGCGGGGAATGCGAGCGGCGTCTGTCACGACTCCGACTGCGTCTCTGCCCATCCACCATTCCTTTCAGAGGCACAAAGACACTGCCAGAAGCCCCCAACCTCTCGACTCCGTCGACGCTCCGGCCCAGCCTCCCGCCGCCGGCTGTACTCCTCCAGACTCAGCTCCTCGGCAGCTCGACTGCGGCCTGGGGAGGTTTTGGAAGTGGGGGTTTGGAAGAGGATGAGGGGGCTGTTTGAAGGGGCTTGGGCAGAGGATGAGGGGTGTTTGAAGGGCATATACGCTGATGGGGACTCCGAGAGCGGCTGCGACGTCGGGGCGGGGGACTGATGCGCCGGTGGTGCCGACTGGCGTCCTTGGCCTCTGTGGAGGAGCGGCGGGGCGGCGCTTTGGCCTTGGGCTCCTTGGCCGGGACCTCCTCGGTTCGGAGCAGCTCATCCTCTTCGTCTCAAAGTGCGGCAGACCCTAGGCCCAGGCTTAGGATAGGTGTGATGGGGCTGACTGGCGTGGAGGTGAAGGATTTCGTCCACCTGCTTGGTAGGCGCCAGATTCTCGTCCGCCTTGGCCGCCTTGGAGCTTTTGCTGCTGCTCCCGCCCTTCTCCTCCTTCGACTTGGACCTGGCAATGGTCACTGGGGGTGTATAGAGGGAGAAAAGGTAGGAGGGGACTGAAGGGAGGACTTTTTGCTGTCAGACTTCTTCTCCTCCTCCTTGGCCTTCTTCTTCTTCTCCTTGCTCTTGGAGTCCTTGGAGGGGGCCTGGGGAGGAGGCGGCTTAGGTCCGGCGCCCTTGCTGAGGGCAGAGAGACGCTCAAGGACCTCGTGGAGCCTCAATACAGCGGATTTGAGGGTAGGTGGGGCAGGGGAGGCACTAGGAGAACCATTTGGTGAAAACTGGGGAGTTCTTGCCGAGGAAGAGGTTCAGATCCTCTGTCATCTGGTTACGAGACTTCTTATTCGCCACCATCACCTAAAGGAATGTATTTTGCAGAATTGTGATTGGAAGGAATTGCAGAATTGTTATTAAAGGAAAGCAAAAGGAAAGGATCAAAGGAATTGCAGAATTGTGATTTTTGCATAATTTTAAAAATTCAATGGAAGTCAAAGTTCAGTAGCAGAATAGAAAGTAATTTGGTGTCATGAGCCTTCCAGAAACAAGCAAAAATGGGCTGACCATAATATAGTCAGGGAGCTCCTCATCAGCATAGGCTCCCAGCTCCTCCAGCTTGGCCTTGATGGCCGCGCGAATTTTGCTTGAAATCTCCGTCGAGTCCATCTGATCTGATTCTGCCGCTTCAAAATGTTGCCGCATATTCCCAAACTTTCCATCCCCTGCCATGGACTTGTGTGCGCTTTTTGACGCGCTGGATAAAACGGGTAAATATCGACGAATCAAACTTTTACTTGCATATAAAGAATAATCGGAAGCCATAGAATCCAGAACATTTGTGCAGGCTGCATGAAGGAGAAATATTTTTTGCAGGAGCCAGAAGAAGAACACGGGGCAGGGCGTATAGGTTTGAGTCCGTTTCGAAAACACAGCCGCATCACTGATCCTGAACGCTGGGAACTCAACAAGAAGGCTATAGAGGTGTCCGCTGTACAGGCTTGAACGAAGAAGGGAGGCCATGGCGGTGGTTGTAGGAGGGGACTAGGATTTGCTGGTGCGAACGAAGGGTAGCGGAGCTCCACTGACCGACTCTGACCAGCTCACCGCCTCCGGGTGTGCATAGCGGCAGTGGCGTCCTCTGAAACAATATATGCAGTCTGGAGCCTTTTATTGCATTCGAAACAGGAGCCTAATGTTGTATTTTTTATGACATATAATTGGATTTTGAAATCTACTGGCGATACAGCTAAATGATTGTCGGCTGGGATTCGGAGAAAATAAGAAAATGTTTGCTGGCCTAATGGCAAACTTTCTTTAATAACAGTTATTTTTAACTTCTCGTGGAAGAATTTGTTAAAAGCCTGAAGCATAGGGGGCTAGTAATTGGAAGGGATTTTTTTTTTTGTGGTTTGTTTTTTTTTTTTTTTTTTTTTGTTTTTTTTTGTTTTTGGTTTTGTTTTTTTTTGTTTTTTGGGTTTTTTTTTTTTTTTTTTTGTTGTTCGGCTTTCCTTGCATGTAATGCTGAGATGTTGAGGAGGCGAACCGTGTGCAGGCGTGTCCAAAGCGGCAGGCAGGAGGGCCGGGGTGACGGAAGGGGCAGGCTGGGCGGAGGCAATCGGCCCCGGAGCTGCATTTGATGGGCAGCCCTGGCAATCACAAACTCTCCATCTACAGTCCAAAACAATCAATTAGAATAACCATAGAAATAGCCGCCAGGAGGAACCCCACTCGACGGTGTGCTCCCCGATGCATAGCCTGCAATCGCATTGCCCTCATGATTATAAACTTTTTTGCTCAAACACTCAAAATATTGGCAATTTTTACAATTTTTGCGTAAATTTTCTACATCATAAATTTCAAAATAAAATCGAATTCGTATCCTTAACAATTTTCGCCCATCATATCCCCCAGAAATATTGGGAGCAATGAGGACCAGATTGAGCAGAGGGCCGCGGGCGGTTGGAGTGGGCGTAGGGGCAGGCGGGGCGGGAGCAGTAGAGATCGAACTTGCAAAGGGGGTGCTGGAAGCGGCACCTGAGGACAATCCATCCATCAATCCCATTCCCATCCTGTCAGCTTGAGCTCCTCACCGCTCCCCGAAGCGGCAGTTGGGGAAGGTGCGACAGGGGAGGAGGCTGGCGGAGGAGGCGCTGAGGGCCTCCAGACTGGAGCTTGCCGAAGCCGTCGGCCTCCTCCCCTCTTCCTCCTCCGACTCGGAGCCGGACTCCAGGTCGATGGAGACCTGGGCCTGCTTCGGCAGTCGTCGCAGCACCTGTGCATAATCCTCAGTAACCCTGCTGTTTATTCTCCGGGCTCAGAAAACAGATTGCGCGGGGATCGGTTGAGAGGGGTCAGAGGAGGCTAGCTCGGCTCTCCCCTAACCCCTCCCAACCTGCCTGAGCCTACACCGGGTGGGGGAAGGAAGTCTTCAGCCTTTCTTAGCACACGACCCCATAGAAGCATCGCCTGAAGACTTCCTTCCCCGCCCGCTGTACCTCTTCTCTGCCCTGGCTCACCTCAGAGACGGCCTCGGCAGAGCGCAGCACTGCGTCCGGCTGACTAAGCCTCGGCTGGGAGGCTGCCGTGGTGAGGCTGTGAGAGGGAGGCGGTGAAGGCCGCTGCTTCAGAGCAGGCTCCGACTCGCAGGGCGGCAGCACCAGCTTCCGCTTCCTCGACTCCAGGCCGGGGGAGGGCTGGGGAGAGGCGCCGGCCGCCAGCCGTTCTTCCGGCGGCTCTTCCGCCTGCGTCTTGGCCATACGGCCCAGGATGCGGTCCCGAAGGCCCAGGCCGACGGTTTCCAGCGTCCCTGGAGTATATGGATGGGGTAGGGGTCTGGGGGAGCAGATGGAGGAGAAAGGATGGAACCGGTGAAGATGGGATCCATGCTGGCCTTGGCGGCCTGGCCGAAGATGTCGTCCAGGACGTCATCGCCGGTATCTGCTGCTGGCTGCTCTACCGGGGCCTCCGCCTCTGACTGCAGGTGCATAAAAGGTCCTAGTTTCTCAGGACAGCTGGCAACCCAAGCAACCTCGGAGGCCGCAGAGGAATCCGGACTTTTAGAGCGCCTCTTCTTCCGCTTGGGGCTCTTGTGCTTCTGCTTGGACTTTTTCCTCAACCGATGGGCCATTGGCTTTCCGGAGCTTGAGTTTAGAGGAAATAAAAAAGAGGGCCAACTTTTTCTCCCTCCTCTTCTCCTTCTTCCGACTGCGCTTCTTGGAGTGCTTGGCCTTGCTGGGGCGCGGCGGGCTGGGAGGGGCTGGTGGCTCCGAGTTGCCAGGGGGCTGGAGAGGCTCGGTGGGCGGAGGGTCTGGGGAGGCGGCCTCCACTTTCGGCATCGGCAGCACGCGCATGATCTTCCGCGTCTTCTGTGGCTCTGTCTTCTCTTCTGCTCCTGTCAAAGGCCATCTTTTTCTTCTATCACCTCAGCCTATGCCAAGAGGTTGAGGAGGGAACCTTGAGGTGCTTCTGCCTGACTTGGCTCGCTAGACTCGTCATGTGGGCCTGATTCTGTGGCCTGGACTGTGGAGTCCCTTTCCTCCTCCTTGTCGCTGTCCTCTTTCCCCTCGTCCTCTGAAAGTACGAACTGGGTCACACAGGAGGAGTAGGAGAATGAGGGGAAGCTACGGAGACTGAGCTGTTCCTCCAGGTAGGCTCTACGCAGTTCCAGCTCGTGCAAGGCCAGATCTGCCCTGGCAGCCAGCTCCACGCCCTCCACCCCAGCAAAGGTCACCCGGAACTCCGGCGGGCCCGCCTGCCAATCTCTTCCTGCTCTCAACTCTACTCCAGCTTCTAACTCCTGAGGGCAGTTCTAAAATTATTAATCCCATTGGACAGGACAGGGCACCTGTAATATAATAGAATAGCAATCCCCTGTCCTGTCCCATGGGATTGGTAATATTAAAACTGCCCTCAGCTATCCCTTTTAACTCCTGAGGGCAGTTCTAATATTATTATTCCCATGGGACAGGACAGGGGACTTGTAATGTTATAACTGGTACCATCGGCAGGCCAAATTTGAGGGCTTTTTTTAAATTTTTCAAGAAAAAAGTAAGGAAATACATTTCCTACTAGTTAGGGAATCTGCTGCTTGGACACTTGCATTTTGTTTTTGGCGCGCAGTTCAGTGTCTCTTTCCATGCGCGCCCAAAAACAAAATGCAGATGACGCAGCAGATTCCACATAGTAGGAAATGTTTTCCTTTTTTTTTTTTTTTTTTTTTTTTTTTTTTTTTTAGAAAGGGGCCGCTTTTTTGTCCTGCCGTTGGTACCAGTTTTTTTTTCCACTTTTAATATAGGATAAAATGTATAAATACAAATTTTATATTGTTGATTATATGTTGAAATTGAAATTTTATTCAATATATAAAAAATTGTTGGAAAAAAATTGTTTAAAAAATATGACGAAAAGAAAATATTCGAAATTGAAAAATACAATGCAAAATTATTGGCAAATCTTATTTTACAGGAATTTTCTTAACTTATACTCCGGGCAGTCGATTTTTGGAAGAAAATAGCATTAATTTTGGCCTGGCGATAGGTAAAATTTGTTTTTTTAATTTTAAAGAAAAAAAAATAAAAATGAATTTTTGAGAAGGGTTTGTTCCTTTGTTTTTTATTCATATGAAAAATAGTTTTTTCTACTATACCACTGGTCCGTATGACTTTTTGCGTAATTGAAGAGCTAAAATTAAATAAAAACTTGGGGGGTATGCTCAAGGGGGGGGGGGGGGGGGGGGGGGGGGGGAGAAATGAATACCTACTATCGTCAATTGAATAGATGCGGAGGAGAAGGAGAGGGGGGGGGGGGGGGGGGGAGTAGGGAGGGGGGAAGAAGGAGAGGGAGAGGGGGGGTTTTTTTTGGGAAAAAAAAAGTTTTATGAAAAGTAAAAAGAAAAAAAGGGGGGGGGGGGGGGGGGGGGGGGAAGTGGTTTTTTGTATTTTTTATGGGGAAAAAAATAGTTTTATGCAAAAGTCAAAAAAGAAACTATAGTCAAATCGGTGTTGGTCTTTCCAATGCAAAAAGAATAGAAAGATTGAAGCTTCCTCTGAGGCGCTAGAGCCTTATCAAAATTAAGATCTAGCAATAACCCTCAAAACATACACCTGGGTCGAAAAGAGGGGCTGGGCGCTGACACTTCGCTAACGCTCGCTCGCGCCAGCCCAATAGAATAGCAATCCCCTGTCCTGTCCCATGGGATTGGTAATATTAAAACTGCCCTCTGGAATGACCTGTCCTTCAAGGGTAGGGCCAAGGGGCACTAGGAGGAAAAGATGACCTCTGGCGCGGGCTCTCGGTCTCTAGCCTGTTCCTGTTCTTCCGCTTGGACTTCCTCCTCGTCAGACTCGTCTGCGAAGAGGGCGGCGGCCACGAAATCGTCGTCCACGTCCAAACCTTCGCCTTCGCCCTCCCGCCGCTTTTCAACCACATTCTCAGGCTCCAGCCGTTTCGTTATCGGGCCTCAAAAATACTCAGCTGGAGTCTGTCAAATGGAGGATGCGGCTAAAAGTACAAAGGCTAAAAGTACAAAAGGCCGTTTGTACTTTTAGCCGTGACCCGTCAAAAAGAGGATGGGAAGAAGCCAGCCAAACCTAGGGAGGAGAGGTCCATCTGAATGCCCACTGGTCCTACATCTGGGGCCTCTGCGTCCAGCTCCTCTGTGCTCAGCTCTTTATGTGGCCTCTCTTCTGCTTTTTTGACGACCTACAAATGCTTTTGCTTTGCAGTGGTGAAATAGAATTTGAACAAGCTTGAACCTTGGGCGAAATATGTTTGACAAAGGCTTCGTCAAGTCCGGTCAAACTGATGCTGATTTTTGGTCCTACGAGCTTCACATCCTTTAACCAATGCATGTGCTTCCATTGATCAATTCATGAACGATAGATCAAAAGAAGGCCAAACCTTGGCGCCAAGTCGATCCTGAAGATTACTGGGCACTTGCGGTTGTGGCTCCTCTTCTGTTGGGCTGTGACTTCCAGGCGGCCACTCGACTTTTGCTGCTTCCTCATCTGGTGGCTGGCTTGTGGATGCTTCTGGGTCCTCGGCAACCTTCTCATCGCATTCCACCTGCAAAAACTACCACTCCTTTTAAGCCATAGAAGGAGCTTGAAGTTTACTTGTCTGGTCACTGAGGTGCCTGGATTGCTAGCAGGGCTTGCTCCAGCTTCATCGTCCTCCATGGTGATAATACGGCGATTCGTTGCTGCCGCGTTCACCTCCACTCCAGATGAAGATTCGCAGGACTCCTCCTCTTTCCGCTTCAGTCGTTTCTTCTTCTCCTCCTCCCTCCTCCGCTTCTTCTCCTCCCTGGCCTTCTTCTTGGCTGCTTTTTCCTCCTTCAGCTTCTTCTTGGCCGCCTTCTCCTCCTTCTTCTGCTTCTTGCTGCCCTTCTCCACCGGCTTGCTCTTGCTCTGGTTCTCTTCCTTGTCCTTGACAGCCTCCTTCGTCTTCTGCGTCTTCTTCTCCTCCACCTGACTGGTCCTGGGCGCCACGACAGCCACGGACTTGGTGCCAGTGGCCAGCTGAGCTGTGACGACCACTGTGGATCGAAGGCGAGGGCTCAGGGGTGTTTTGTCCTCCTTCCACCTCTCCTCCACTTTCTTCTCCTCCACCTTCTTCTCCTCCATCCGCTTCACCTCCTCCTTCCTCCTCTCCTCCACCTTCTTCTCCTTCGGCAGCTCCTTCAGTTTCCGCTCCTTCTTCGCCTTGGGTCGAGGTCGAGGCGGCTGCTGCTTGCTGGGCAGCCATTTGACGGTGAGGGGGAGCTGTTGTGGGGAAGGTGGAGGCTGTTGAGCAGCTCGCTCTCTGGCCAGAGCCCGCTGGAGGGAGGCGGGGTCCTCGCTGGGGATGGCCAGGCCGCGGATGCGAGCGGACTCCGCGATGAGGCGCTGCGTTCTGCTCATGGGGTGCTGCCAGGTGCCTGAGAATGGTTTGCTAGGGGTTGTTTGGGCTTGGGAAGGGAGGGGAGAGAGGAAAGGGGAGTAAAGGAAGGTGAGGAAGGAGAGGAGGACTGAGAATGGGTTGATATGGGGTTGATTGCGTTCAGAAAGTGGGGGGGGAGTAGGGGAAGGAGAAGGGATTGAGAGAGGAGAGAGGCTTACGAGGGTCACTGCCGCGGCTGGGACTTCGACTGCGACTGGAGCGTCCGGGCGGGGGACTGGGCGGCCTTGGGGGTCGTTTGGCGACCTCGCCGGGCTCCAGGGACTCTGACGGCTTCTTGCCCAGCGCGGACTCGATCTGAGAGGCCAGTTCGCGTATCTGAGCCTGATTGAAAAGGCCTGGGCTGGAAGAAACCATGCGCTCGTGGGGCTTCTTGTCGGAGATCTTGAAGGAGACGGGCGGGGCGGGCAGCGGGATGGAGGCGATGCCTGACGGCACTGCGGAGGATGGAGTCTTGGCTTTGGACTTCTTCTCCGGGGATGGGCTGCTCTGCTTCTTCTTCTCCACCGGCGCTGTTTTCTCACTCTCCGCCACCGCTTCCTTCTTTTCAGGCTCCTCAGCTTTCGAGTCCACAGTTTCCTCCTTCTAATCAATTCCCCTTAGCATTCTCCTCCATACACTGCCAAACAATTGAAACTCAACCTGGGTCTCTGGTGAAAGTTTCTCTGGCGAGACTTTCGGAGCTGGCTGGGGTTCCTCGGGTGCCGTAGTGGAGGCTGTGGCTCCTGGAGCAATTGAAGTTTGCGACTTGCTCTCACTAGAGTCCTTGTCGTTGGACTCCTTGCCCGTCTGCTCCCCCTCCGAAGCCACCGCGGACTGGGCAGCCGCCAACAGCTGCAACCCAGCCCCCTAGAGAGGCAAGGACGAGAGCAGAAAGGACGACTCACAGGATCCGGTACAGTTCCGGTGGCCGGAGCGATCTTGGCGATGGCCTCCGTGCCGCCGCTCAGAGCCTGCAGGAGCTCCAGGACCCTGTGCAGCCAGCGGGAGAAGTCCTCCGCGATGGCCCGCCCTATCAGTCCCCGCAGGCCTTTGGCCATCTCCGACCGGCTTTTGCGGTTGGCGATCATGATGATGATGTAGTCGGGCAGCTCGTCGTCGAAGTGGGCGCCCAGCTCCTCCAGCTTTGCCTTCAAAGCCAACCTTTTCGTCCCCACTTGGCCCGGAGGAGGTGGGGCAAAGCGCAGGACGGCACATACCTGGATGGCGGAGCGGATCTTGCGCGTGGTCTCCGAGATGCGCACGGTGGCCATGGCTGGTGCTAGCCGTTGTCCTGCGGAGGCATGGCTGGTGGAGGAAGAGAGGAGAGGGGCTGGGAAAGGCCTCAACGTCGACTCTGCGCCAGCTGGCCTCTGAACCGCGCCCCTTCTACTCCCCAGGTCGCCAAGGTGCGCTCCAGTTTTGGCGCAGGCAAAGGGACGCGTGGAGCGCGAATTTCCCATCCGCTTTTTGGCCATGTTTTAGTTGGAAATGGTCTGGGAGATGAATTAATGAAAGTGGCTGGTGAAATTTAGCGAAATTTGGGGACGAAATTCGGGTGAAATTAGCGAGAAATTGAAGAAAATTGAAAGAATTGGGAAGCAGAATGGACGCACCCTGCGGCCTGCCTGGCACAGTGGCTGGAAGTGCGCATCTCAGGACGCGTGACTGCTGAATACATCGTGAGTGTAAATTAAAAAAGCGGTAGAGTTAGTTGAATTAAAAATAAGAAACGATGTATTTCAATGGCACAGCGAAGGAAGACTTTTTAGCAGAGCTCAAGGTAAGCGATTGAGTTTTGGCATTTTCAACGATTATTGATCTTCTTGTAGACTCATAGCAGCTAAACACAAAAATATTGCTTCCTTTTCTTGCTTTACTTCTCTATGATTACGCATCTTATGCGCCAATAATCCGGCTAATGCTCCAATTGCATCATTACTGCTCAAATGGCTGTATGTCTTATTGAGAACAGTGAACCTTTAGAGCACTAAGAACTCTAGTTGGAACCTTAAGCACCCTTCATTTTTGCACCTTATTGAGAACCCTTCTACTCAACATACTCCTGCTCGGGTTGACATTATGCTAGAACGGAGTTTCAACCTGTCATCGATAGCCCCAAGTCTCCTGCATCCGGGGCAGTTGGAAATTTCAATTTTCATCCAGTAATGAATGTGCTACAGAAGTTTCAGTGAATTTAGTCCAAAAAGAACACTATATAGTGTTCACATTAGGTGATTTTATAGGGAACAGTAAGTAAAAATTTTTGTCCAGTGTTCTCAATTGGTGCATATTAATGGGAGCACTTACTACAAATGTTATAGGAATCTTATAGGGTTCCCACTTAATTCAACCTAATGAGAACCCAAAGCGCAAAAATTTCATTAAAGTTCCTAATAATATCACCCTACTGTGAACACCAATAAGGTTCTTTTTCGACTTTTTTCACTAAAAGTCCTGTAGCGCCCGATGTACTGCTTCAAAATGCAAAATTCCACTTGCGCCTGAAGCAGCAGACTTGGGGCAATCGAGGAGAGATGGAAATGCGATTTTAGCATGCCATCAACCCGAGCAGCAGTATGTTAAATAGAAGGGTTCCCAATAAGGTGGCAAAACAAAGGCTTCTTAGAGTTCACACTAAGGTTCTTAAGGTTCTAAGGGTTCACTGTTCTCAATAAGACATTCAGGGTGCTCAAATTATGTCATTTTCGCAAGAGCAAAATTCTCAGCCAAAAGGCAAGCAAGAAAAGTGTGAATGTTTAGGCGAATTTGTCGCAGACGATGAAGCGACAATGCTCCAGTCGCCAGTTCTCCTGTTCGGATGGGCGACGCTGTGTGTTTCAAGCCTACGTTTGCGACGGGGTCCCCGACTGCCCTGACAAATCCGACGAGGCTGTCAACCTGTCAGTTTCTTGTCTTTCTATTTTTTATTTTTTTATTTCATCTTGTTTGCAATGTCCACCTGCAAATGCAGTCCAATTTCTGATGATTGATTGCTTTGAGTGGTGGGCCTAATATAAATGGTGGTACACACTGGAGATGATTGATTAGCGTGTTTTTTAATATCAGTTATGTGCTCAAGATATACAAAAAGTTTTTTCATTTAAATTAATCGGTTGTTGATTCTATAGTTCAGCTACATTTTCAGCTACATTTGAATTTGAAACTTAAAACGTTTAACCTTAAAGTTTTCCACGAAAATTATTCTTGTTTTTTCGTAATGCGCCAAAAGCCAAAATGTATGACTGTCCAAAATGTTGCATAGAGGTCTTTGAGTGGTTACTCTGCACCATTTTTAGCGATAGGTAATTTTATAAATACTTGGCAAAATTCATGAACGAAAATTCATGCAATGGTATGAACTGCCCTTACTCCATGCTTCCCAGCTAATGAGGCTAAAAATTGATTTTGAGGTTAATCTGGCTTGGAGTCATCTACAAAAATTTATTTTAAAATCTTGAAACTAAATTTCTTATAAACCAACTAGTCCATTTATAACAGCATTTAGACGATGATGCGAACGTTTGCAGATGCGGGCTGGACGCGTGTCTGGGAAAGCATCGCGGGTGCGCCAGTCGTCTGGGCGGCACGAAGCGGTGCATCCAGGAGTCTGCCTGCTGTCGACCCCGTCTAGACACCAACTGCTTCCATCCCCACCCCTGCTGTGTCCGTCTTGGCCTCAACGCCTTCCTTCAGCACCAGAACTCTCACGGCTACCGCAGCAGTCTCCGTTTGTCTCTCAGACTTTGCCTGGCACCCAGGCAGGACCTCATTTCCGTCTGGCTGGAGTCAAACAAGGCAATTAGGTGGGAAAGAACAGGAAAGATGTGGGACAAAATAGGATCAAAACTGGAAGAGGGTAGAGCATGCTGATTGATCAGCTGTGATTGCTTTAGAGCCGGCCTTGTTAGATATCTTTGTCTAAGCCACGTCTTATATAACCTCAGGCTCAATTTCAACAAATAAATACACGGCTCAACAAACACAAATTTGAATAAAAAATACTAAAACTAAAATTTCCTCTTTTCAGCCCTCGGCACAGAAGTGTTCGGCTTCCACACGGCTGTGTTCGTGCTCATCGGCTCCAGCATCGCCTTCCTCGGCCTCCTCTTCCTCTGCGTCTGGGCCGCCATGAAGTTCATCATCCGACGCACTGCTCGGTTGTTAGCCTCACCCTCCCTCCCTCCTCTTACACCCTCCTATCTCCCTGCAGAGAGGTGCTGGAGACTGGGCCGGAGGAGGCTGGGGACGCCGGGGTCTTCCTGGACGCCCCCCGACGTCTCCTGGTCATCTACGATCCTAAGGATGGTTCCGGTGCCGTCCATTTGGCCGGCCTACCACCGCCCTACTCGGATCTGGACCAGCCTTTGCCCAGCCTGCAGCTGCATCCGTTTGCATTTCTTTTTATAGTTTTTTTAAAAGTTCTAAATCTAAATAGGACAAATTTGAATAAAAATTGAATCTAGGTATCCTGACCCTATCTATTCAATTCCAAATTTTTAGTGTATTTTTGATATTTTTTTTTGCTAGAACGAGTTCGTTGCAGCAGCATCCGTTTATTTCTTTTTAGTTTTTTTCAAAAGTTCTAAATATAAATAGGACAAATTTGAATAAAAATTTATTCTAGCTATCCTAAACTTATCCATTCAATTCCAAATTTTTAATGTTTTTTAGGTTTTTTTTCGCTAGAATGAGTTCGTTTAAGCAGCATCCGTTTATTTCTTTTGTTTTTTCAAAAGTTCTAAATAAAAATAGGACCAATTTGTAGAATTTATAAATGGAATGAGTTTGTTTGGAAAATTGTTGAAACTGCTGCAGATCCAGTGAGAGTCTGCAGCCGCCGAGCAATCTGCAGCAGGCACCGCCAGCCTACTCCTTCAGGGGTTCTTCATGGAAAGGCCTTTGGATTGATTGGGATGAATAATTTTATGTACCATTGCAGATCCGCTAGGAAATCGGCCGTCGAGAAATTCATAGTATAGCTTTAGAAGAAATCTATGCTTTATTTTGCCGCAATATGCACTGATCAGCTGGATCAGGAACACCTGTCATAGATGTTCCGCTAGAATGTTCTCCAATCATTCGCATGATATTTGTGCAGCTCTGTTTGTGCTGAAGTTGAAAAAATCACTTTCGCGTCTGAATCACACATCGATTTGAACAAGTCTACTTTTCTTCATCACAAGCCTAAAAGAATATAAATGAAAAGCCTACCAAAAATGCACAAAATGTTTCTTTGCATTTGTTTGATTTGGCGCCAAAAATGTGCTCCCGAGAAGAAAGGCTGCCCCCGTCGCAACGCAACACTCCCAGGGCAACAGCTGAAGTCTACCGTCCTTTGGTTGGGCAAATTGCGCAGCTATCCTGACGTGGATGCCGCCGCTTCCCACCAAACACCTCTCTCATTCACCCCTCTCATAGCTTCTTCATCCACCTTCCATCCCCCCTCTTCCTACTACACCCAGACCTTTTCCAAACGACCTATTTCAGCAAGCAGCTCGAACAATCCCCCAAGACAAGGAGGCGAAGCCAACAGAGCCTTGAAATGGGGGAGGCAGAGAGCCCGCTGGCTCTGCTGCGAACGGCGCTGGAGAGCGGGCGCGTGGATGTCCTGCGCTCCTTGCTCTCTGAGATTGGTTCCCTTCACTGCTCCTCCTTCTGTCTCTCTTGACAGCTCTGTAATTGGGCAGGCAACAAGGGTGATGCGGGGGCTCTGGTGGACAGTGCGTCGGCCTGCGAAACTGGCACTCTGCTCCACCTCGCCGTCAAGCTTTCCGATGCTGACTCTGGTTATCTCTTTTCAGTTTTCCTGAAAATGTTTCCTCATTTTCGCCGTAGTTTTCGTTCTGAGACAGATTTATGTCGAATTTAGGTTGCAAAATCGTTTGGCAATGACAATCATCTGATGAGATCTAGGGCTGACTAGACTGCCATTTTTTCACGTTTCACGAAGCAAATGTGGATAACGAATGAATGGCTGAGGAATTTCAGTTCAAAATTCGAAAACTCCAAAAAAGTAGCCCTCACGATGGTCATCGAATATGGATTGCAGTGCGAGCTCTGCTCTCCAGCGGCGCCAACCCAGCAGTGGTGAATCGGGAGGGCAAGACAGCCCTTTCCCTGGCCACCTCAGAGGCCGTCCGCTCCGCCTTCGTTCAGGAGCTCCTCGCTGCCGTCGCCGCCTCCAAGTTCCACCCATCCTCCCTTTTTCTACTCCTCACCCCCTCCGAGCCAATGAGGCAAGAAATGTGCAGACTAGGCAGAGTCTGCCAGCTGCTGTCGGCGGGTGTGGGCGTGGACAGCGTGGATTCGCCATCTAGCCGTAATACTCCGCTCCACTGGGCCGCCACCTTCGGCACTGACGCCGTTTTGAAGTGAGTGCCGATCTTTTGCTGGTCTTCTTTTTGGTAGGAAGAAAAAAGGTAAAGTAGGGCTAAATAAGTAGTGGGAAAGAGGGGGCGGGGTGGGGGTGACTTTCTAGGCACCCTCACCCCTCCCCCTCTTTCCTTACCCTTTCTTTTTTGACGACGCAAGACAGCCTTTTGTTGCTATTGCGATATAAATGGATAAAAAAATAGAGGATACAATTGTACAACTAGAGGCTAGGGAGAGGTCAGCAGGGTAGGAGAGGAGAAACGTTGGTGTTCCTGCAATCGGTATTGATGAGGGTGTAGTAGGGCTATAGGGAAGGTTTAGGATGACCATGTAGGTTGGAGGCCGTTTGTTGGCGGTGTTGTAGGAGGGCAAGCTAATTAGGCGTACCACAGGTCTTCTCCTAGTCAGTCTGGCAAGGCGTTCTTGTCGAATCTGACAAATCGAGAAGTTTACATTATTTTTCATCAATATCTTGACGTTTTTAAATTTCTAAAATTCCCGTCGTTTTTAAATTTCTGAAAACAATTACCTTCGAAGTTCGCTGCAGAAAATATATGTTTGTTTTTAATGATGAATTAAAAATTAAACTCATCCAGCATAGAACCTTGCGAATGCAAGCAAAGGCAGTGCCAAGAGCGAGTAGAATTCCCAAGCCGACAACGAGGTAGAGTCCGCAGTTATGCTTGCAGCTCATCTGCCAAGGTTTTGAGAAGAACTGAGGGTCAGCAAGCTAAATGGGCCGCTATAGCAGAAGCTTACGCGTAGATATTCCGTGTTTGCTCTTCCATTCATTTTACTAGTCATTCACTGTACACCGAACAAAGCATAAAAGACTCATAACAACTACTCTATCTCAAAGCCTTTTGCATCTGACACCCAACAATGATTGTTCAACGTTAAATTGCGTCAGTCTGACAAATCGAAGTAAGCCTTGCTAGAAACTCTAGCCATCCTTTACTGATCATCCAAAAACTTCCAAAAAACTTTACAGGTCATCCAAAAAGTCCAAACAAATTTATTGATCCTCCAAAACCTCCAAAAACTTCCTCTCTGCAGGGTTCTTTGCGAAGGCGGGGCTCAGGTGGACGCAGAGAACGCTCGCGGCGAAACTCCGCTCCACGATGCCGTGGCCAGAGGTCCATCTCTCCATCCTCCTTTGCATCCTCCCCCAATCTGTCACATCCAGGCTCCGTGGAGCTCACGAGGAGCCTCCTGGAGTACGGCGCGGACCCCAGACGGCGCTCGGGCAAGAGCGGGAAGGACGCCTACGCAATTGCCGAGCGCCACCCGCCCGTCCTGGCCGTGCTCAGCCGGCACAGCGTCACCCAGGAGCTGCGCAAGGTCCAGGCCCTCAGGAGGTCTAAGGGGAGGATGTTTGTGGGGCTGTTGATAGGCGGAGAGCGTGGAGTCCCTGGCGGACATCTCCTCCATCACCTCCATGCCGCTGTCGCCGGGGCTGGACGGGAAGCCGTTGGGGCAGCGGGAAAAGTCCATACACTGCAAAACCTCATCTGGAGAGGGATGGATGGTGTTTGTAGGTACATACTGGCCCAAGAGCACCCGCTGGAGCACTGGACGCATCTGCTCTGGCCGCAGCCGCAAAGCCTTACACTTCATGTACTCTTTTAGTCATCATGTTCTATCCATTTTTGCAATCCCAGGGGACTGAAAGGATTTTATTGTCATCTAACCAATCATTCCCCTGGGATTGCAAAAGTGGACATCGCCGGTGAGAAATATAGAGGGAGGCTTTCTGCCCCTTCTGCACTTCAAGTCCTCTTGTTCTATCCATTTTTGCAATCCCAGGGGACTGGACAGGATATTACGGTCATCTAACAAATTAGTGCCCGGTCCAGTCCTCTGGGATTGCAAAAATGTATATCCCCAGTGAGAAATACTGAGAGGCCCTGCCTGACTGAGAGAAATACTGGTGTTGGTGTGCAGGGTGATGCGGAGGCCTGTGTGCTGCCGGCGGATGGGAAGCTGCGCATCAGCTTTGCGCCCGGCTCCGACCCCTCCCTCGTCCGCTCCGCCATGCAGCTGTGGACAGCCTGGACTACCGAACTGGCCACCAGGGGCCTGGCCCTAGAGTGGGGCCAGCTCAGGGACCTCGCTGACATTCATGGGCCTAGAAAATCTCAGGTGCTTAGTCCTTTCCATCATTTAGTTAGATAGATTTATTGCATTCAAAGGACAATTATGCTTCTGACAAAAATTACGCTTATTTTCCTATGAAAGTCAGTCTAGAAGAAGAAATGTGAAAATTCGCGTAACTTTTGCCAGCGGCATATTCGTCCTTCGTTTCCCATTTGCTTCAACCATCCACGGTCGCATTTTATCTTGAAAAAGAGGCCTAACGACGTCTGCAAGCGGGAGTGGGAGTTGCAGGGCGGCAAAAAGTCGCCTCCGCTGCCGACGGTGCCGGGAGTGCGACTGGCGCTGGTGCCGGGAGTCTTCGCCCGCCCCGAGTCCTACGCCCTGTCCATTCGCCCGGCGGGCATCGAACTCTCCGCCGCCGACCTGGCCGGCCTCCGCCACGGCATCCTCACCATCGTTCAGGCCATCCGTGCCTCTGGTTGCTCCATATACTGCCTTCCTCCCTTCCAACCATCTACTACCTCCCTTCCCCCATTTACTATCTACTTTCTTTCATCCACTACCTCCTTTCTCCCATCTACTACCTCCCTTATTCCATCTACTACCTCCTTTCTTTCATCTACTACCTCCCTCCTGTCCCCGTCCCCCATTTACCTTCTCAAAATACATCTGCTCTCCGACCTCCTCTCATTTCCACTCTCACTCTTTCAAAGTTCTCTTTCAGGCGAGCCCGGGCAGCAGGTGCATCTGAGCTGTCTCAGCATCCGGGACTGGCCGGACAGTCGCTACCGGAGCGTCCTCCTCGACTTCACCGGCCTCCGCGTCCTGGCCATCGACAGCCTCGCAGCCCTCGCCACCCGCCTCGCCTACGCAAAGGTTCAGCCCCTCCAGCCCTTCCTCCTCTCACCTCCAAAGCTCTTGAGGCGAACCAGCTGCTGGTGCACCTGGAGCAGCGGCCCAGCGACCGCTTCAGCCTCCCCTACAGCCCCAAGGAGCTCTTCCACCTCCGCCAGGTCTGCGCCGACCTCGGCCTCGACCTCGTCCCCTCCTTGGACCTCAACTCCAGGTTCCTACCTCACTCCCTCTCGAATTATAATAGAAAGGAGGGAGGGCAGGGAGGATTGGACTCGTCTCAATCCCCCCTGCTCTCCCTACTATCTATTCCAGACTCTTCCGTCCTGCCCACTCTCCTCTCGGATTGGAATAGAAAGGAGGGAGGGCGGGGGATGATTGAGCTCATCTCAATCGCCCCCTGCCCTCCCTCCTTTCTATTCCAGAGTCAGGACGTGTTTCCAATTTGGGTGGATTTGTCAGGAATGTGGAGGCGGATGTGGCGGGTCGGATCCTGGACGACTTCCTGGGCGCCTTCCCGGCCACCGCCTCGCTGCACTTCGGCGAGAACCTGGCGCCGGTGCTGGCCGCTCACCCGGAGCTCCTCGCCAAGGCCCACCGCTTCGGCAGCTCCACCGGCGCCATCCTCTTCCTCTCCTTCCACAGCCTCAGCGCTGCTCTGCAGTTCGGCTACCTGGTCACAGCCTTCTGCCCAGCCCCTCTGCCTCCAGCAATTCCTCAAATCCTCCAGCTGCCGCCCTACGCGGTGCTCTGCCTGCCCGCGGAGAGCCTGCTGCCAGAGGCTGCCCAGCATCAGCTCATCGCCGCCGGAGCTATTGGCGGCGGCGTCACCATCCGATTCCGGACCTCCGATGTCGGCTACCTTAGTCAGGTAGACTTCTTAGAGTCTGCAAAACCTATACTTTATTTCAAACACAACCTGTGCAGGCCCCAGAGGCACTCATTCGTGGCGCCGTCCTTGCATCTAAGCTCCCCGACCGCTATCCGCCAATCATCGGTACCATGGTACACCCTACAACTCCGCTTCTTCTATTGTCTCTTTCTTGAGTTCCTCAGGGCGAGTCTAATATTATTTATCCCAGGGAATTTGTCCAGGAATCGCTGTGCCATAAGATTACGCTTCCTTGACCCCTCCCCTGTCATCAATAATATTAGAATCGCCCTCATAAATCTGTTTCCCAGTTTTGCTTCCGGCTCAAAATTCCAATCCTCATCCAGATTTGCGACCTGGCGGCGGGCTGCGAGATCGTGCCGGGCTGTCTGGGCACCCTGCCGCAGGCCGCCGTCCTGGGCGCCGCCTGGAAGCGGGGCCTCGATTGGCGCCGCTTCGCCCTCCTCCTCCCGCCCATCGCCGCCGAGCACTGGCTGCTGGACCGAAAGCTGGCCGGCCTCTATCGACAGGTCTGTCACCTTTGCCCCTCAACCATCGATCAGGCTTATTTCATTCAGACGGTGCTGCTGGGCTATCTGGAGCACGAGCTGACGAAGCAGGCCCAGGGGCCCGGCAAGGACCGACTGGCGGGCCTGAGCGTCTTCGTTCACCTGCTACTCAACCCGGATGCCCTGGCCTTGGAGCGCCTCAGCCCGGTCTCTTTCAAGGTTTCACGCCAGTCCCCTTTGCAGATCCTGTGAAGCCCAGTTGGAACCCGGATTGCAGAAGATTCGAATCCAACTGCAAAGATCCCTGCGAGAGCTGAGTGAGGCAAGCCAGGGCATGGCCTACCGCTACGACTTGGCTCTTACACTGGCCGAACTGCAGCTGTTGACTGAGCTCATGATCCTCGCCTGCCGTCTGGGCCAGGCTCTTTCACTGGCCGGCGCCAACCCACACGGAGGGCTGTTCAACGGCGGCATGCCCTCCAGCCCTGTAAACTAATCCTGTGTTCACGGGAAGCACCAGACCTTGAGGAGAAAAGAGGGATGGTTTGGCAGGGAGGGGAAGGAAGTCTTCATCCGAAAGTTTTATTGCTGGGATATGAAAAGGGATGACGACTTCCTTCCCCTCCCTTGTGTATCAATAAGTTTGCCAGCAATAGCTCCAAACAAGTCATGTCAGTTTAAATAAAGCTAATAGCCAAGTTATGCTTACTTTAATCAGCCATGTCTGGGTACAGACTGGGGAGCTGGCGGTAATCAACGCGGGCGTGGCCAACCTGCCGCTGACGAGTCGAACGGACCTGGCCAACAGTCTGCTCCAACTTCGCTCCAGATTCCAGCACACCTGGCTCAGTCGCAACGTTCCCGCCTCCCTCCCCAACGCCCTCAAGCTCTTCGACAACCTCTTCAAGACCCTCCTTCCACCCTCCATGCAATCTCTGGGCGAAGGCCTGCTTTGAGCTTAGCCAATTGATGAATCCACCAGAAAATGTGATGCAGTTTTTCTGCCCTATAAATCTCGTGGGCTTCATAATTGGCATTTTAAGTTATTGGTGTTTAGATGAATGTTTAGCCTAATACTTATTATTTGCTACAGCAATACTCGTATTGAGAACGGTGGTTTTTTGATGTGTGCCTTAGAGTGTTCCAACATGGCTTCCCATGGTATTTATACTTAGCCTAGCAGCAGGTGGTTTTGGATTTAGTTCAGTGTATTTGCTCACCAATGCCATTCCAATGTTGCCTTTCGTTCTCTGGCCCCTGATAATGCTGCCAAACTCCATTCCCTTTCTTTACCAAGGTTCAATCTGGCTGAACAATTCGTCCTGGAACAATAAAAAATTCCAAACTTTTTCACCCCGCTCCAAGCTTTTGCCAAGTTCAAAAACCTCACAATCTACCCGCAGTATGAAGCCGTTGGCATGAATAACCCTGCAAATCTAATCTTCAAACAGGCGATAAATCATGGCCAGCCAAATGGAGCGCATGGAAGATCAGATTGCAGAGCTTTTGCTCGGCGTGAATCGGTAGTCCCTATCCTCTTGCCTCCCTCTACCATTCCAACATCATCCATTGCTCTCCAGCTACAATCCGGGCAACTGTGCCCAGCTGGAGGAGTACGTGGATGCTCAGCTGGCAGAAGCAGGTTTCCAAATTTATTGATTTCAAAATTTTGAAATTCTATCTTATTAAGAAGAGATAATTTCTTGATATCAAATTACTTGATTTCAAATTTCTTGATTTCAAATTTCTTGATTTAAACATTCTTGATTTGAAATTTCATTCTTCAAATTACCCTTTCAAATCCCCTCCATTGCTAGGCTACGACTCTGACGCCAACCTGGCCCTGCTCAAGCTGTACCAGCTGAATCCCGACAAGTACCGCAACGAGGTCTTTTCTTTGTTCCCCCCTTCTCTCTACCCTCTTCTTCTTTCCTTCCCTCTCCACCCCTCTTGCCAATTACACCAGACTTTCAGTCGGTGGTGAAGATCCTCCTGAAAGCCCTGATGTCGCTGCCCCACTCCGACCTGACGCTCTGCAAAAGCCTCATCGATTCCCAGCATGTAGCTCTTTTTATCTTTGGCGCAGAGTTTATCTGAGAAGAGCAGGAGCGGCCTCGCGACCCACTCCAACGATGGAAAAGACTGGGTCCTGAGGCCCCTCCTTCTCTTCTCAGATAAACTCCGAGGCCCCTTCTCTTCTCCTCCTGTGAGTCTGAGCCTGAGGTTGGTGTTTGTGCAGCTGGACAATGCGGAGGTGAAAACGGTGCTGGAGCTGGCGGAGGCGCTGGAGAAGTGCCAGTTCAGGTTCGCCTGGGCCAACATGGACGCTGCCCCGCTGCAGGCCCAGATTGCCGCCATCAAGGGCTTCCGGGAGGCCATTCGAAAATGTACCCTCTCAACCCCTTGCACCAGTCTCTACAGGGTTGAAATGCGAAAAAAACCCTTATTTTTGATTTCATGCTTTCCCAAAGCAGAAATTGCCAAAGCAGGAAAACAAAAATCAGGGTTTTTCACATACAGCCCTGTATGGCCTTAATCCACCTCTCACCACCCTATTTCCTCAACCAACTGATGCTGCTGACCTTGACAGTCGTCTGCCACACCGTGAACATCACCTACCAGAGCATCGCCGTGGAGGTGCTGCTGGGGCTGCTGGGCATTGACGGGGCTGGCGAGCTGGGGCCTATCGCCGCCGCTGAAGGATGGAAGGTGCTGGATTGTTGAGAAATGAAGGAGGAAGCAACGTTGGATTGACAGATTGGGAGCGATGGCTATGTCTTCATCGCCAACCAGGAGGCCAAGGTACGCAGCAAGAACATTCAGGAGAAGATTGAGCTCCCTGGTTTCTTTGCCTTTTTTTCACTTGATGTGGACATGAGAGGAGGGAGGAATGTTGTTGGCAGACCTCAAGGAGATACTACAGGTGGCCAGTGGTCGTCAGTGAAACAACCAACTCATCTGCTAATTCTCTTGTCACTATCTGCTATTTCTCTGTGTTTCAAGTTTACACCATCAAAAGCACTGTTGAATTTTCTTTTTTCGAAAACTAAAAAAGAATGATCCAAGCCTAAAATCACTTTCTGCCAGTACAAAGGTCCATATTGCGATTTAGTCAACTTGAAAAATTACGTTTTCTGTCCTGGGAACTGTGAGAAAAGCGCTATTTTTGCATTGCTTCAGGCGGCGTTGGAAACAAAAAGCTAGCCAGGGGTTTGACGAGAGCAGTGCACTCATTCAACGCCTCAAGAAACCTTGCGCATCACCTAACCAAAGAGGCAAAAATTAAGTAAAAACAAAAAAGAATAAAGAGGGCACGAAAGAAAGAAAGTATGAAGAATCAGGGTCGAAGGAGGCGGGCGGAGTCCCATCCGATGGCTACGCCCTGAGCCACACCTGCCGCCCATCCAATCTCACACTGGATGGATGCGATCGAACAGAGGCTCAACTGACCATTGATCGGCGTCTCAGAGTGCTTCAGCCAACATCGCGGCGGCTTTCGCTGTCAACAAGCGTTCTAGAGAAGGGACAAATGCAGTAGGAGAGGAAGGGAGAGACTCGATAGTTGATGCCCCAGCAGTCGGGCTCTATAAAGCAGAGGCGACAGCACTCGTCCGAGTCCGTCACCTCCGTCCCTGTCTCCAGCATGTTGTTCATGTGCCGCCCCGGCCCGTCCCGTGGGTCCATTTTGCACACTGCCACAAATCAACATCAAATCATCAAATTTTTGCAAAAAAATTCTTTTCTCCTATTGGAAAAGTTAAAAAGTAATTTGTTGTATAATTTTTGAGCACTGTGTTTTATGAGTATTTTGAATTTTTAATGGTCAAACGAAGCAAAAAAGATGTTCTCAGTTCATCAGCCGTGAATTCCCATGATCATTTATATTTCTCCTTGATAATTGCACCAAATCTCCTCTCTATTTTAGAAAAACTTCTGATTTTTAGGTAGAGGCTGGTTTTACCATCCTGGCCAATAGCAAGTAAAAAAGGCAAAAAAAACCTGCTTTGGGCTCATCCTCCTCGTCCGACTTCGCTGATCCAGAATCCGCTCTATCAGCAACCTCTTTGCCTATAGACGAAGAGCTCTCTAGAGGAATGCAGGTGTCAGCTTGAGGCGTCACCAAGGCAAGCCTCGCTGTGCTCCTGCTCTAGGCTGAGAAAGAGGAGGAAGAGTAGGAGCTGCATGTCTGCTGATAGGACGGAGAAAGGTAGGGGGGCAGTGGCCTAAACTGCTGCAAATTATAGGACCAGAGATGAGAGGCCAAGATGACTTAAAAAGAGGCCTGCAATCATAGCTGCATTGCCAATTTGCATTGCTTTCCTTACTTCTCAACCTCCCCGCATAGGATCTTTCGCAAACTGTTGTTGTCTGTATAATCTTTGATGAACAGCATTGTTTGGTTCCTTAAGTTGAGACAAGGATGGGCGCTAAAAATGCGAAACGATGATTTTCTAGGGCCCACAGGTTAGAGATTGACCGCGGGGGCAGGCCTACTTCCCTCTTGGTGCATGGAGAAACCCAAATTTGTGCCCGATTGATATTACCAAACCTTCGCGAACCTCTTCACTATTTCTTAAAAACTTGCAAAAATACGCCCGTTAGTTCCGCTTTCATCACCTTCCCCCAATCCAACTTGCCTTCCCACGCTTCCTCAAGTCCTTGCCTCAACAATTTAACCAGGGTAGCATTGATTGAATACATTGGTTAAAACGCAGATACAAATGTAAAACTGTCAAAATTCACACGTAATGGAAGTTTTTGAATTCTTAAATATTTGATTCATTTGTCTAAATTTTGGCCGAAAAACCATTCCAAGCCTGACCATCAAGACCAAAGCAGTCCCAAAAACCTTGCCGAATCGCTTCTTCATCTCCTGCTCTGTTCGACAACTTGACACTTGCTCCGCTAAAACAAAAAAAAACCAATTGTCACAAAAATTTAAATCACACCTGCACTTAGTTCTCGACTTTTGGTGTTTCAGTAAATTGCTTTTGCAGCTCTTCCGTTCGCCGCAATCCCCGCATTCAAACAGGCGCAATTTCAGGCAGGCAATGATGTGATCTGCACAATGAGCCAGTCTGAAAACCAGACCCGTTTGAATTTGTGCTAAATCTATAAAATCTATATAATCTATAAATCTATACTTTTGACCATTTCGAATCTCGCGATGACAACGGTTGCAACTGATTGGCGAATGGGCTGGGCCGCTTTGGGCTTCAAGGTTTGGATTAGGGAGCATGGGCATAGGTGTCTCAGAAACAATCATGTCTGAGTATTTGTTCCAGCTTTCTTGGATCTCTCCTTGGCCCCAGATCAAAGGCTTGGAATCTTTCTGGTCCTCAAAAGCAGCCGAAATGGCGTCTACGGCAAGTCGTTGGGTCAGGCCAAAATGCTGCTGCTGAACGGAGTGCTGAGCTGCTTCGGTGGTGGAAAGGGCGATGAAGTCGCAATGAAGACAGGCCCATTTTGGGGTTGTGGCATACAGGCCGAGGTGAACAAGGAGGACGTGCTTTGAGAAGGTGTAGGAGTTTCGCGGTGGGCAGTTTTGGCAGTTCATTTGGAGGCCAAGGAAATGATGTGATTAGGTTTAACTCCGACCATGCTATTTTGTGTGTGCATTTAGATTGTTGTGAGTTCGAAGAATTGACTTTTTTTCTAAACGTTTTACAATTTGCAGTTGTCATGATATCAAAGGCCATAAATTTAAGGGTTTGTTGTACCTTTCAAAATCGGCCAAACATTTTTTCACCGACAGTAGGATATGACACCGGCAGTGCTTAAAGTTTCACAAATTCACGGTTCATTTCAGTTCATATGAAAAACGATTAAAATTCATTCGCCAAGAATGTTTTTGATTTCATGTAAAAACCATTCCAAGCCTGTCCATCAAAACTGAAACAGTCCCAAAAACCCTGCCGAATCGCTTCTTCATCTCCTGCTCTGTTCGACAACTTGACACTTGCTCTGCTAAAACAAAAAAATAACTAGGTGTAAAAAAAAGCAAATCACACCTGGACGTTGCTCTCGACTTTTGGTGTTTCAGTAAATTGCCTTTGCAACTCTTCCGTACGCCGCAAGCCCCGCATTCAAAAGGGCGCAATTTCAGGCAGGCAATGATGCGATCTGCACAATGAGCCAGTCTGAAAACCAGACGCGGTTGAACTTATGCTATAATCTAGGAAAAGCTAACTTTTTGCCATTTCGAATCTCACGACCACAACGGTTGCAGCTGATTGAAGAATTGGCTTGGCCGCTCTGGGCTTCAAGTGTTCTATTCGGGAGCATAGGCGTATGTGTCTCAGAAACAATCTTGTCCGAGTCTTTGTTCCTGCTTTCTTGGACATCGCCTTGGCCCCAGATCAAAGGCTTGGAATCTTTCTCGTGCTCAAAAGCAGCAGAGATGGCATCGCTGGCAAGTCGTTGGGCCAGGCCGAAATGTTTCAGCTGAACGGAGTGCTGAGCTGCTTCGGTGTTGGAAAAGGCGAGGAAGTCGCACTGAAGACAGGCCCATTTCGGGGTTATGGCATAGAGTCCGAGGTGAACAAGGAGGATGTGCTCTGGGTAGGCGTAGGAGGTTCGTGGTGGGCAGTTTTGGCAGAGCATTTGGAGACTAGGGAAATGATGTGACTGGGCTAAACTTAGGCCAGGCTATTTTTTTGTGTGCATTTAGCGTGTTATGAGTTTGAAGCATTGATTTTCTCGAAAAGGTGTTCCCTTTGCTGTCGTCATGATGTCAAAGGCCATAATTTTAAGAAGTTGTTGTACCCTTTCAAAACGGCCAAATATTTTTTCACCGACAGTGGGACATTCCGCAAAAACTTACTCGGCCTCAAGATAAAACTCCGAAGCGGAAACTAGTAAATTTGAGAAGCTGATTTGCTTCCTATTTAGCCAGAACAGAATGCCATAGCAAGCTTGGGTGGAATTTGAAATATATTGAAAAAGCTGTCTTGTAGTCTACAGGCCACCAGTCGCAAAGAGCAGGGCAGCCAGAGAGCTTCAAATGCCATAGGACACGGGCGCTGAGGTCCCGGAGCATAGCCTAGCAGAGGCAGAATATAAGAAAGAAGGCTAGCATAATATGAGGACAGCTTCCTATTGTTGGCCAATTTTTTCATGGCTTTTTGGGGCTGGGGAGAAACGGTGAAGAGGTTGTTTGCAGTGGACTACGCCGAAAGAGGGGGCCTTGAACGGAGGGAAGCGGATGATTGTCTGAGAAAGGCTGGCTGCGCGATTTGTTGCGGCACAGCCATTGCTATTGCCGGCAGCCTGTCCTGCCTTTCAGCCCAGGTACGTCTCCGGTTCAGGGTTCAGAGGAGGAGGACCGAGAGGAGGGAGGCAAGGATAACTCTGCGGCTGAGTCCACAGGGCTTCAAAAGGCCCAGGTTCCCTGGACTTCGCATGCATTGCATAGGAATGGGGGAAAGAAAGTGCTGCTGGTCTGTAGTTGGTGGGCGGACAGGGGCGAATCAGCAACACCGAAGGGCACCTGACAAGATCAACGTGTGACGCAGCAGTGGTGTCGGCGATCGGGTGCCCGTAGCACTTCGCAGGAACTGATCGCGAAATGAGCTAGGGCATCGGCTAACGCCGCCCCGACTACACCTCCTACACCATCATGCTCGCCAACAGTGCAGATGCTCAACGGCTTCAGGCCCGCCTCAATTCCTTCTGGCTTTCATCCCTATCCGCCACATTGAACTATTCTGGTGAATTCTGGTGATTCGCCACATTGAAACCCCTACACTTAGAGATGAAGCCCAAAGCTAATGACTGTTTCGCTGCCGCACTGGCTAATTATACGGATCGATGCTGGATAAATCCTGCCACGCCGTCATCCCAAGGGACCCAAGGGAATCAGCATTTCCACCCAAGGGAACTAGAGACCCGAAACCCCTACACCCAGTGTGATATTGTTTATCATATCAGACAAAACCGTCAAAAAATAGATGCCCTAAATTTTAAACAATCGCTTTTTCTTGCTAATTAGATCGGAAGAAACCGTCAACAAGTATGTGCCCTAAATTTTAATCAATCGTGGTCTACTAGAGAAACATTTGTCAAAGAAAGTGACATGCTGGTACAAGACTGATCTATTGCCAACTGTCATTTCTTGTGTCCCTCCACTGTCTATCAAACCAGGGCTAAAGATCGTCACTCCAAGAAGCACCTGCAGTTCTGGTTAAAGTCACCGGGAGTAGAGGCTAAAAAGGTAATGGAGCTTAATGAAGCGACATTAAGATTCACGCTTTGTCATGAATACACGCCTCCGAACTTGACCTACCCAAGCTCCGAACCCAGCCCATACTTTCACTTTACGGTTTCTGGTTAGCTTTCCTTCTGTTACGCAATTAGAAAAAAAATCATTTGAGATGCATTGAGCAGAAATGGAAAATGTAAATAAATGGAGAGAAATGCTGATAAAAATAAGTTGTTTTTAAAATATCAAATTTTTCAGTCTCAAATATTTCGGTTTTATGCATGCGCTTTTTTGCTATGTTCATGAATTGAATTGTTCATCCCATAGTGTCCACCTAATCTACTCGACCTGCAACTTCATGATTATTCTCTGAGCTTTTGTCCTAATGATCCAAGTAATCCAATAATTTTTATACAGTGCATAATAAATTCAAAAAACCAAACAGCCGTTGGAAAACGAACTTCCCACTTGTAAAGCTGAGTATTGCACAAGTTTTCATCATGCCTGTACCTATCCTTGCCCCTGGCCCACGGGCCACGAAACATGGCCAAATGCAGCATTCAGTGGTGCAAAAAGTTCACAGAAGCAAAGATGTCCAAAATCCTAAAACCTCTATGAAGGGGAAAGCTGAGTGAGAACTGCACTCAGGTGTGATGACGATGGCAGTGGCAGGCTGCGGAGTGGTGCTGAACGGGGCCTCCATGCTGGTCTTCCTGAGCCTCCGCTTGCGCCCAGCCATCTACACCCATCTCTTCAGCCTCGCCGTGGCCCCCTCTCCTCTCCCCTCCCTCCCTCCTTCCGCAAGACAAAAAGGCGCTTCAGGGCTGCGACTCCCTCCTTCTCCTCGGCTGCGGCCTGGTCATCAGCCTGCCGGCCATCCTGGGCAATCGGCAGGTGCACAGCCGCTTCTTCGCTCGCTTCTCCCAGGTTTCCACCAGACAGCTCCCCCTCTCAGTCCCCCACGGTCTCCTACTTGCAGGTCAGTCATGGCTTCGCCAACACGACGGTGCTGGGCCCCCTCTGGGTGGTCATGGCGCTCACGTTGGACCGATTCATGGCCCTCCGCTTCCCGCTCCTCCACATGCGCTACATACACGGACGAGCCCATGCAAGCCCCCTCCCTTTTCGCTCTCTCTCTCCTTCTGTCCAGATGGAAAGAATGGCGTAGGTCTGGCGGGTTCTCGGCACCATTGGCGCCGCCGTCCTCCTCTACTCCATTCCGCGCTACTTTGAGCTGAAGCTGGTGCCTTGCTGGGACCAAAAGATCGGCACCTGGTCCTACCTGGTCCTGCCCAGCGACCTCATGTTGCAGCACCAACCCCCACCTCCTGTCCCCGACTCATGGCCCAGCCCTCCAGGCGAAACTGGTACTACGAAGTGTTCTACCGACTGGGCAGCGTGTTTCTGGTCTACTCCGTCCTCCCCTTCGCCATCCTCCTCCTGCTCACCATCAACATCATCATCATGGTCCGACGACGACAGAGCGGCGTCCTCTCCTGGTCCGGACTCTAGGAAGGGGGGCCGGGAAGGGTGGCTGAAGGCTTTATGCAGGGCAGAAGAATCCCACTCCGTCTCTCTGGTCCCCTCCAGCACCAGCATGGCCCAGATGCTCAAAGGCGGCAGCAGGAAGGAGGCCAGAGCCGCTTCCTTGCGCAAGAAAAGCAGTCGCCTCCAGCCCCCCAAGGTCGCTCTATGGCACTGGTCTTATTCAGCACTTATAGTATAGTATTATTATTATTTTATTATTATTATTTTATAGTATAGATACAGTTTGGCTGGGTAGCAAATCTGGCTAAGGTATATTGACTCTATATACTAAAATAAGAGATGTTACCAAATGGCTGGGCAGGATAATATCCCCTTTACTAAATGGCGGTGTTACTAAATGTCCGTTTGCTGTCTAAATATGGTCACTAGAATTTGTATAGTGGCAACTGCGTAGTCTTTGCTTGCAAAGCCCTAAAGCTGGACTCAAACCTGAACAATTACTAAATGTACCTATAGTATAAAGTACCCACACATACTGCTGCTCACTTGACAGGCGGCATTCCGCAGCCATCGACGAGCCAGCAAAGGCGGCAACAGCAAGCGCACCAATCGCATGCTCATCCTGCTCATACTCAAGCTCCCCTCTTTCCCTCTTTTGCGGGAGGGGCGGGGAACAGTCTGCCGTTTTGGCTTCAGGTTCCTGCTGGCACACCTTGGACCCATGGTCCTGGGAATCCTGGAAATAGTTGCACCCAGCGTCTACTACAGCCGGAGCTTTATGTTTGTTTGCTTCCGGCAAAATAGAAGCCAAATGCAGTATTTCATTTTCTAAAATAGGCTTTTTCTTTTGACAGACATAAGCATGCTCAATGCAATATATTAGACGCGTTCAGTTTCTTAGAATTTATGAGTAAGCAAGCGTTCAGCGTGCAATCTTGTCTGACTATGTTTGATGACTGGAAAGAGCCATTTTTTGGAGAGGGTTTTTGATAGGAACAAGAATTCAACAAAACAATACTTTTTTACCTACCTTTTTAGGACAGAATCTCAATCGCCAGACATTTTTATGCTACACTACCAAATGGCATCGATTACTGTTGAAATTGTTGTGAGATACATGTATATTTTTCGATACTATTTGGCAGACTAGCATGAAAATGCTTGGAGATTAAGATTCTGTCCTAAAAAAGGTGTAAAAACTCATGTTAATCCGATTCCAGCTGTTCACTTAAATGGTTCTTAAACAAAAACTTCTACCGCAACCAAAACGTTTAGTTTAAATGGGCGATTTAACAGGGAAATTTTAAGTTTCTACCAAGATTTTTGGCTAAATTTAACTGTTCCCACCAGCCAGACAGCCAATGCAGTGCGTTGGCAGGTATGTGGCGGATGTGAGCAATTTCTGCGTGGCCCTCAACTCGGCCACCAACTGCCTGCTCTACCTCTTGGGCAGTCCACTCTTCCGCAAGGCTCTTTCTGCCTGAAGAGGAGACCTCGACGAATACTTCACGGCATTTGCAGGAGTTCTGCCAGCGCATTCTGAACCATCAGGCTCCTCCTCCAGTTCCCCGTCCTACCTCTACTCCGAAGCCCGTCAAACCACTCCGCCAGATCAAGGGCATCCGTTGGGATCGCCAGACCAACGCCATCACTCAGCTCTGAGCTTTAAAAGGAGTTCTCCTCTCTGTGAGCTCAAAGGCTTGATGAGTCAAGCTCATTTGCATAATCTTCAGGCCGCCATTGCATCTCTTATCAATACTCCATTCAAGCCCAAGCGCATCCACCTGGACGACAAACCGAATGCGACCAGGATCACGATGATGCGCATTTCCCCCAATTTTCCGCGGATGTGTTTTATTGCTTGTGACAATATTTGTGACACATTTAAGCAACACATTTTCTATTGGTAGAAATTTGTCGATAATTCAAGTGGTAAGCGCTGCCTGGCTCAAGGCAAGAAATAGAATCATTTAGTCAAAAAAGCTAATTTTATTCATTCTGACAAGGCTTTCCTTGGGCTTTATGCAGAAAAAGCTTTCAAATTGAGAATTTTAATAAAGCCACCTTGAGTCTGCCTTATGACAAAGCCGTCTTTGTGAGCCCTGCTGATGACAATGGATGGCTTCCAGCCAGTCTCGCGGCTACGCCCCATCTTTGCCCTTTTCCGGCTAACAACTCATCCAACAACAACCCACTTCACCCCTCTGACATCTAATCCCAGCCTCACTTCATCCCTCTGACAACTCACCCCAGGCTCACTTCACCCAATCGACACCAACTCCAACATGCTCCGCAGCGTCGTCTGCCTCCTCCTGCTCAGTCTCTTTGGCCAGGAGGCCAGTGCCAGGTTGTGGTGGCTGGGTTATCGTCGAGAGCATGATTTATGCGTACCCTTTTTGATTTTATTTGATTTTATTTTTCAATCAATTATAACTCAAGATCAATCAATAATCATAAACACGTTAAAGCCGTTTGGCGCAAACATTTAGCACAACGTAACCTATAAGTAAATACATATTTGGTGATGCATTTTTAGGTAAATTTTAATCAAAAATAAGCAGTAGATCTTAAGTTATAGTTGATCGGAAAAAGGCTATGCATAGATCAGCCTCCCAGGCCAGAGCAGTGAGTGAGCTCTGTCAGGCCGAGAGTGGCCCGGAATGCTGCCCAGTCCTACGTGGCGGCCTTCGAGGCGGCGCTGATGGGGAAGATGCGAGCCTGGTTCGCCACCCGCTCCGCCATGCCCTCCGAGGCGGAGATCGCGGCCAGGTTTGGGGTTCGCACTCTTACCTCTCTTAGGCCAGCTCTCATGCACCGCACTCCACTCTGTATGCCAGGAGGCGGAGCAGGAGGTCTACATTCAGATGGCGCCGACGCGCAAGCGACTCTTCCTGGAGAAGCGTCGTTGATGTTGTTTTATTATGAGAGCAGTCAGTTCAGTTGATGCTTCTGCATGGCTGCTATGTAGCCGAGAGCATGGTGAAGTCGTATGCCTCTTAAGCCGCAGCATAAACACAGCCATGGGCTTTTAGCATCTCTGCTGACTTGTCAGATACATGAAAGAATAGAAAAACCAGCGCATATGATTTACAGTTGCTTTACAGTTTCCCTGCTGTATTTGCTTTACAGTTGAGCTTAGGGAGTTCAAAGATGGTTGGCACATTGTTTTTTGATAACACTTCTTGGTAGTTGGATAATTTTCGTGTTTGTCTTAGTAATTTGCTTGATGTTAAAGGAATGACTGTGCAAGGGCAGTTTAGGTGTGCAGAATTGTCTGAGCGTCTCGTAGGGATGGCAATCAACTGAAACAGGGGATATGGTGAAGGGGTCATTTCTACGCGTAGCCAAGCAGGTGAATCTGATCTGACAGCATCAGCTCCAAAACATTCGGATCACAATGTGAAAATATGCCGCGGTCAAGTGGGAACAGAACAAAAAAGGTATGCAGGCTGGCTGGAAAGCTCTTTTGAATCTTCGTTGCTTACAAAAGGCCACTCTGCCAGCCAAACATGAGCTTGAACATAACTGTGCCGCCTGTCTTTGACAATAAGAAACGTCAGTTGACTGGTCTATGGACTGAACCTCAAGACTTGGCAAAGTGGGCCAGCATTTGCACATCAATCTCTCTGCTGACGAACTAAAGAGGGGCTAGAGCCTTTGGATAGCAGTGTACCTGGCCAGACCCTGTGAGAGGCTGCCCCCCGCAATCTCATCCCATTGGAGCTTTCAAGGTCAGATGTCCACGGCCGAGCTCTGGCTTCGGAAAGGATTGGTGGTGGGCGGGGCCGGACTGAGCTGTGCCCAGCGGGCCTCGAAGGGATCGCCCTGCCCATTGGGCGGGGTGGGGGCAGGCCTGGGGGGCAGGGCGGGCGGGGCGAAAGTGGGCTGGCCGAAGATGTCCTCGCCCAGGATCCCCGGGCTGCCACTGGCTGGTAGACTGGGCGGAGGCTCCGTGGGCGGCGGCGATGAGGTGGAGGGCGGCGGGGTGATGGAGGGCGCTCGCGTCGACTGCAGAGCCGATTCCAGCCAGGCTTCTGAAGGAGGGAGGGTTGAGGAGGGGTTCTGGAGAGAGGTGGTGGGGGAATCGGACCGGCTCTAGAGCGGCTGGAGGAGGGCGGTTGGGCGTCGGTGGGGGATTCCAGACCTGTGGCGGTGGCCGCGTGCTGGAGGGGTGGGCGGGTTTTCTGCGGCTCGGCGTAGAGGTCCACACTGCTCAGGTCCAAGGCTGGCCCGGCCTCTTCTGCATTTAGGGCAGGGGGTGGAGGAAGAAAAGAGAGGCTGGGGGGATGGGCAGCTACCGGGAATGGCGGAGACGCGGGCGCCGGGAATGCCCAGCTGGCCTTGGCGAGCGAGGGTGGAGGGCAGGTCGCCCATGCGGAGGCTCTGATGCCGTTTGAAGGCGGGCCCGGCGGCCGCCGGCATCCGCAGGGAGCCGTTGCGCTGGAACAGGTCCGGATTGGCCGCCGGGCGGGCCACAGCTGTTGGTAGAGGCGCTGCTTCCTGAATCACTCCAGTACTTTTTCATGGTTTGCAAAATTATCACTTTTTAGAGGTCACTCGGCGTAAATACAGGTTCCTAAATATGCGGCTCTATGGTAAGAAAACAATCATTTTGACTATGTGCACTCTGCGTCCTGTGCCGAGTTCTTCATGCAGGTCACGGTGCATAAAGAACTCAGCACAGGACGCACAGTGCGCATGGTCAAAACGATTGTTTTCTTACCACAGAGCCCTGCCATGCCCTTCCTACCCTGCTCCACCTAGCTATATGGGTTGGAAAGGCAAAACCTTGGCAGGGGGCGGCGGGGCAGGCTTGGCCTTCTGAGGGTCTGCGAGGCGCTCTGTAAGCGAGGCCTGTCGCCCCTGGCGCAGGAAAGGGTCCGCGGCTCCGTTGGCAGGGGCTCGGACGGGGGTGGAGTCCAGACTGGCGGAGGCGGCCAGACGAGGCGGCAGCTCCGGCGATGCCCGGGCGGAGGAGATGGCGGCCAGCTGGGAGGCCGTCTGCGCATCCCGGTCCCGCTTCTGCTTCTTCTCCAGACAGACGGCGAAGGCGCAGCCGACGGCGTGGGAGAGGCGCTCGCCGCTCTCCTTGACGGCGTGGAAGCCGTGGCACATCCAACGCCGGGTGGTGCCGTCGCGGCAGATGTACGCGAAGCCTTTCCCGTGCTCCCGGTCGGGGGCGCAGAAGGACACCTGGCGGGGCAGGTTGTATTAGAGTAAAAATAATTATTTTAAAAAGGTAAAACGAAAAATAGAGAAGAAAAATAGCAAATAATTGTAATAATTTAAATTATTCTCGGCCGGCGCAGAAGAAGACCTGTCGGCTTATATTTTTATAGCCCCAGAATTTTTATAGCCCCTGGCGGGGTAGGTTCTATTATAGTAATAATAATAATTATTTTAAAAAAAAGAAAAGAAAAATAGAGAAGAAAAATAGAAAATAATTATAATATATTAAGCTATTATAATGATTTTCTATTTTTCTTCTCTATTATAGCCCCAGAATGAGAGACTGGAGCATCTAAAGGCCCTGTCTAGTGGACTAGAGCAATGAGAGGATGGTTGGGGAGTGTTGGGGAGGGTAGGGGGGTACCTTCTCGATGGTCTGATCCACGATGAGGCCTTTATTCTCGGCGTCCACCACCCGCAGGCCGTCCCCCGACACGTACAGCACTGCCTTCACGGGTCGCCGTCTCTGAGCCTCCAACAACAGTCGTTGAGGGCAGAGAGAAATCGAAAGGGACACAGGCGGATGGTACCCGGAGGACTTTGAGGGCCTCCTCGCAGACCTGCATGCCGCGCGACTCGAAGACCTCAACGCAGCCCAGGTATTTGACCACGAAACTGCACGTTCCCGCTCGCACCGTCGCCTCATCCTTAATCCACACTCCACTCACAACTACAAACACTCCTTCTCCCAGTTGACACATTGGCAAACTTTCACCTAGTCTGCTTTTCCTTTTCAATCACTGTTGACTAGCTGATCAGCTGAAGCAAATGCATAGGAACCAGGTTTGAATAGAAGTTTAGAGGATGGAGCGGGGGAGAAAAACCGGCTTATGACCAGAATCCCCCCCCCCCCAAGGCTTCTACCCCCCCCCCAAAATTCTACCCCCCCCCCCCCCAGGTAAGTATCCCCCCCCCCCCACGTAATTACCCCCCCCCCCCCAAGTAAGTATACAGTGCATGTCATGCACGTATGGTCATGCTTTCAAGGCGATTTTTGGTGATTTTGCACTTGGGGGGGGATCCTGGTCATCGATTTCGGTGACCAGTATCCCCCCCCAAATGCCAAAATCCCTTGATTGATGACCAGAATCCCCCCCCAAAGTTTTTTTGAGCCCAGCTTTAAGGCTTCGCAAGCGAAGCCTACGCAGTTGCTGGTCTAGTTTGCATTCAGCTTTAAGGCTTCGCAAGCGAAGCCTACGCAATTGCCACTATACGAATTCGTTTGACTAAGCCTAAGCCTTTTTTAGAATCAGTATACCTAGTAAAAAATAGTATAGCCTAGTAAAAAATTTGGGGGGGGGGGGCAAAACCTTTGGGGGGGGGGCAAAATTGTTGGTTGGTTTTGGTTTGTTGAAAAACGGGTTTGGTTGGCCGGTAGAATCCTTGGGGGGGGGGGATTCTGGTCATAAGCCGAAAAACCTGGTGCCACTGAGAGGGCTTGGGCTCGGAGCTTTTGTGGGAGCTGCTGGCGCCGAGGCCGCGATCGCGTGAGTTGGAGCGGCGAAAAGACTCCCGAAAGCTCTGCCGCAGTCGCTGCATGGACCGCCGCAAAAATTTACTGCAACACTTTTGTCTATGCCGTCGGATAACATAGAAAATACATTTTTATCCATTTCTTGGTATTCTGGGTGTAGCAAAGCGGTGAAAAACTTGAGAAAGGCGGGAGTTCAGTGCGGATTGCAAGGCGAAGGGAAGTGAATTGGAGTGAGACAATTTGTGAGAATTTATGCAGAGTGATGTAGCTAATGGATCTCCGGTTTTTTTCTCTGCAAAGCGATGGAAACCTCTGCTTAGGTGCGAATAAATTCAAGCAGCGTAATTTTTTAAAATTGTTACAATGTTAACCGGTACAATTTTTACAAATGCGGCTTACGATATGAGTTTTACCTTTTCCATTTCTAAACCACAAAAATATAATCCTAGACTAAAATATTCGCAAACATTACTTTTTCGATTTGCTCACAAACAAACAATTCAATAATCATCTCCGGAAACCAGTCAATGACAACAAAATATTTCAGCACTTACTTTTTCCTATAATCGTAGTACTGAGTGGCCATTGGGCTGTGTGGAGGAGGGGCGAAAGTGAGACAGAAAGTGTGCAAGGCGTGCAGGAACGTGCACCAGTCTCTGAGATAAGCCTGGACAAACAAAAGTCCTCCCACCCCCACAAATCCAGCCATTCTGTCTGCCCCGCCACGCCCAGCATTGCAATCCAGCTGCCAGAAGCCTCTCTTTTCGGCTCTCTATTCCTCCAGTCTCTTGACAAGGGGATATTTTCTAGGAGCTCAAATTTCGTCGATTCAAATTTACGAAGCAGACTCTTCGCCAAGGATAGGCTGCCTTCAGCTTCGCAAGTTTGCTTCCATTGAGGCTGCTGCAAAGGTGGCAAGAGGGAACCTGGGCTTGCGGCTGAGTGGGATTTTCTGGCGCGGAAAGACGGGCTCCTCCAGGGACTCCAACTGGTGCGGCAGCATCTGAGACGGCTGGGCGGATGATGCACCCGCCTTTTCCACCATTTCTCTTGCCCCCTCCCTTTTTAGGTTAAACTGGAATCCGGCTGGTTCATTGCACCTATTTCTTGGAAAAAATGGGCAAAAAACTAAATGAGCCCGCTGCCCTAGGCAATACCTGGTTGCTAGATGGATCTGGATGAGTGTGGTCAGAGTCATTGAAGTGCAAGGGAGCATCTTAAAGCTTGGAGAAGTTTCTGTCCGGAATAAGCTCTCTTCCCCATGCGCATCACCAATGTGCGGAATAAAAGCTTCAAGGCACCAGGGGAAGCGATAAAAGGCCTGTCCCCAGCCTCGGGCCTTGAATCTGCATCCCTTTTTCATCTCCATTCCTCAGCCTGCTGAAGGGATTTCCTCCCTTCTCCCTAGGCGTCTAATTTGGCCTGCCTAAAAAGCCACAAAGACAGCCCTTTGATGACTCAGGCCAGGCTCAAGGCTAGTTGCTAGGCAAAAAGGTGGATAGCCCTATATCAGCCACTAGCCAGCCAAAAATGAGGAAGGCGAGAAAGGCGTTGGCGTTGGCGAAAGGTCATCCGTGCAGTGTGTGCAGGGAGGCTATGGGGCAGGAGAGAACTGTGCAGAGAGGTGGAGTTGTGTAGGCGTGGTGTGTGGCGCAGGCGTACATAAGTGACGGGAGGCTCCTTTGCCTCCTCCCCTGCCCAATAGCTCCCCTCTACCTACCCTCTCGCTAAACCAGTCCCTTCCACCAGCCATGACTCAGGCATCACAGCCTTCCTCACGCAGAGAGATTGCATCGCATGCCCAGCGCTAGGAGAGAGGAGGAGGGAAGGAAGACTGACTTACGGCCGTTTGAGGTAGGGCTGGCTGCTGGCGCCTGGGTGTGGCTGGTTTTTGGGCAGGCCGCTTCTCCTTCGCCCACTCTCACTCCCTTCTGCTGCTGCTGCTGTTTTTCAAGCCATGTGCGGGGGGAAGGGCGCGTCTGGGCTTGCCGGGGGGACCATTCCAGTCCCCCCCCCGCCTTTAGCGCCCCCTGCAAGCTGCGCACAGGAGGGGTAGGTATGGCGGCCTTCCCCCTAATTCGCTTTGCCGGCCAAAACGCCCCCCCTGAGCTGCTCTTGCGGGGGCTGATTTGACGGCTGAACATCTATTCTCGATTGGAGGAGAAAGAAATGGGCAGAACAACTAGCGTGTGGGCAGTGGATGCACAAACACCGGCCTTTTGAGAACAACTACCAAACAGGATTCCAGTAGAAGTGACCAAAGAACGCAACATAATTAAGCACAGAGCAATTGGGTAAAAATAGACGGACATGAAACTTCCGGGAAGGAAGGCAGGGAATTGACAGAGAACTGGTGGCGGGACGTATTGGGGATGAGCCTGGCAGCTTGGGTCAGGAAAGTGGGAGCTTGGGTTCGCTCTTGGAGAAGGCCGTGGATTCTGCAAAGGGGACGCATTGGAAGTGGATGTTGTGGACGGCCAAAGAGTGACCTCCGGTAGCCACCATAAAGCCCGCCACTTCGTTCTCTATCGCCGATCTCTCACCGCACTCTTCCTCCGCCCTTTCTCCTGTTCAATCGCCAGTCATCAGAGAACATTTTACTAACTGATTTGTCCTTCTTCCAATTGGTCATACATCTGATTTGGACTAGAATAGAGAAGGCAAAATCAAACTAGGGCTGGTGATATGCTGCTGCTCCAGAGCTCGTCGATACTTCCGGTCCAAGTCGCTGAGCTGAGCCTTGAGCTGTGCGTAGAGGTCGCGAATCTCCTCCATCCGGGCGGCCATGATGGCTATCTTCTCGTCGCTGCTCAGGTTGGCATCTCACAAACCGCACGCTTCTACAGCAAAGCAGGCGTCTGGAAAAGGGGCTGGAACCGAATTGGTTGAACTGGAAGCGCGGCGGGAATGCCTCCGGATTAGACTCGATCTCTGCCTGCAGACGTGCCTTGAGGGCGGACAGGTTGTCGCGCGGACTGAGCCCTGTCAATCGCTTCAGCTTCTGCCCAATCATTCCATTCTTGGCCTAGAATGGGATGATGAGGTCCCCAACTCTGTCTATCGCTTCAGCTTCTACCCAATCATTCAATTCCTGGCCTAGAATGGGATGATGAGGTCCCCAGCTCTGTCAATCGCTTCAGCTTCTACCCAATCATTCAATTCGTGGCCTAGAATGGAATGATGAGGTCCCCAGCTCTGTCAACCGCTTCAGCTTCTACCCCAACCTCATCAATCCAATCTTGGCCGGAAAACTATCCCCAGCAGTGAGAAAAGGATAGGCAATAGAGATGAGGCAATGAACCAGCGGACTCCTTCCTGGAGCTGGGGCCTTCCTCCTCCTCGTCGGAGCTGTTGGCGGCCTCCTTCCGGGGCGTGGAAGGCTGGCGTTGGCCGGCGCTGGAGCTTTTGCGGCTGGCAGCTTCTCCTCCACTTTGGCCGCCTCTCCTCCGCTTGCGGCCTCGCCCCCGACTCCCGCCTCGACCGCTGCTCCCCGCAGCCCCCCGCACCTATGCAGTCCTTTCACTACCTCACCAGGGAGCGGTGACTCATTCGTACCCCTAATACAATCAACTATAACCCCTGACCGGGCAAAATATTGATCAGATCTGGAGTTATAGTCGATTGTATTAGGGGTACGAATGAATCACCCCTTCATTTGCACCCCTAATACAATCAACTATAACTCCAGACCGGGCAAAATATTGAGCAGCTCTGGAGTTATAGTTGATTGTATTAGGTGTACGAATGAATCACCCCCCACGGGGGCTGGGGGCTGGATAAGTAGGGGAGGCCAGCGTACCGGAGTCTCCTCCTCGTCCTCGGCCGTCGGCGTCTCGGAGTCCTCGCGCTCTGCAGCTTTGTCAGAGGCCAGCGCCTCCTCCACCAGGGCTGCCCCCTTCAAAAGGCCCCGCAGGTTGAAGGAGCTACAAGGCCTCTCAGCTAATCATCTCGGATTTTGTGTTTCTGGTCGAAAAGCAATAGCTGAATTCGACAAACTAGCCCAATTCGAGCAGAAACACAAAATCACAGATATTTAGCTGGAGCAGCAGAAACCTCATCGGGGCCCAGACTGCTGGCCTCGGAGGACTTGCGCTGCTCCTCCTCCTCCGGCGGCCGAGGGGTGGCCCGGCTCTTGGGCCGCGGGTACATGGGCAGGGCGGCCAGCTCCGCCTCCTCCGCGCCCGCCTGACGTCTGGCGGCCCGCGTGAGCCGGGGACGTGCCGGCTCATCCTCCTCATCCCCTTCCCCGTCCTCCGCCCCCGGCTCTGCCTGTAGCAGCCATTGTGCTTCATGCTCTGCTTGTGTTCCTGCCCGAACCTGTTCAGCTGGAGGTGGGCTGGCGGCTGGAGGAGGAGAGGCTTTGATGGGGAGAGTGAGCTCCGAGGGAGCAGGGTCCGGAGCCTGGCCAGGGGAGGGTGCAGGGGTGAGCTTGCGTCGCTTGCTGTCCTTGGAGTCCGAGTCCCACTCCCCCTCCGAGGTGTCCTCGGAGACCTTCAATGGATGGGCGTAAGGCTGGCTGACTGGCCCCAAGTAGAAGCAGGAAGTACCGTGGCCTGGCGTGGGCGTCGGGCGGGCGTCTTCTTGACCGGGGGACTTTGAGGCGGCTCCTCCTTCATCTCCTCTGCCAATGCCGCTCTGTCTAGATTGAGTAGGCTGGGGGAGGGGCAAGGGGGGAACTCTCATCCGTGGACTCGGTGCTGGAGGAGGTGGTGGCGGCCGCGGATACACCTTTAGGGGGTGGCGGGGCTTTCCCTGAGCAGGCCTCCCAGCCCTCTGACACCGCCTACAATCCCTGTCCATGTGGATTGAGTGGGAGGAAGGCCTGGGGGATGCCTGAATTCTGTCCGGGGTGACCCACTCGTCGAAACGGTGCTTCCAGCCCATGTAGTGGATGAAGTAGCGCCCGCTTGAGGCGTCGATCTGCAGCACTTTGGCGTCGTACCTGCACTTTCCTGTTCTTCCCTCCGAGCTTGGCCTGGAGGGGAGAGGATGAACCAGTGGCGGTTGGCCTCGTTCTTGCCGTAGAGTGCCTGGATCCGCTGACCGATGGCCAGCTCGGGCAGTGGAGACTGGAGCCTGGGCAAAGCTTCCTCCTCATCGCTGGCCTCCGGACTCCGGCTCCTCTGTCGTTCCTCCTGGGCTCCAGCATCCGCCTCTCCTTCGTCTTTGTCTCCCTTCTCCTAGACCAGGAGGAAGGTTGGTATATCTGGCAGGGGGATTTGGGAGAGAAAGATGGACCTTGCCAGTCTCCTTAGCCGAGGAGGCGGAGGAGGAGGAGGAGGAGCCTCTGGGCGCGAGGCCGCCGGTGCTGCGACGACTCCTGGCCGGCCCTTTCCTCGACCCATCACCCATCGTCCACTCCAGCTGCCGATGCACGGCATCGAAGCCTTGGATGTACCTGCAGAGCAGCCCCCGCCTTAGCGCCACCTAGGGCCCTGAAGCTGGCTGAGCGGACCGGACGTAGCAGTTCTTGACGGCGGCGGCGGATGCTGCGGCGGATTCCAGGCCCAATCGTTGTGAAACCCTGCGCCAGCCATTTCGAGCACAGACCTGAAAAAGACTCTTTCTGCCCTGCTCTTTGTGCTCTTGGCCAAACCTTGTTGTAGCCGCCCATGGCATTGACGGCCCGGTAGAACTTGTACAGCTTCACATCCCGTCCACCCAGCACTGGTGCACTGAAACTTCTCATTGCCCGCTTTGCTTTTTTATTCGAAAGGAAAAAGCTGATGCAGGGTGGCCTCATTCACTCTGCCGCTGGCTGTGTCTGGTAGCGTAGGGTGGTTGATTTATTGACACCCCTTTTTCAATCCACTATAACTCAAGTTCTACGTAATATTCAGCAGATCTTGAGTTATAGTGGATTGAAAAAGGGGTGTGGATAAATCGCCGTCCCAGGGTAGGTCTGGTCATAGATAAAAGAGCTACCAGCTTTCATTCAGCTCATAATATAAAATAAATTCATTTATCTATGGTATGGTAAAACAAAGACAAGAAGAAGAGGCAATGACCGATTTATTGGCGTGCCCTTCTCCTCGTGAAACTTGTAGAGCTGGGCCACAAAACTGTCGGCCGCCGCCTCCCCGCCGCCCTCGCTCTCCTCACTGGCCTCCTCCGACGATGCCGTCCAGGCCGCCTCCTCCCCGCTCCAGCCCGCCGGCAGCTCCCCGCTCCCCTGGTAGGCCAGCGCCGCCGCCCAGGCCCCCTCCCCCTTCCCCGCCCTCTCCGCCGAGAACGGCTCCAGACTGCCTAGCGAGGCTGCTGAGTAGGCGCCGTCCTTCAGGGAGCGGACCAGCAGCTCACCTTTCTGGAAATCAGCTCCCAGCATAGCAGCCTCAGCCTCTTTGTGTGATGGGTGGGGCAGGTGATGTTTGGGGTGATTACTTCACAGCCCATTTTCAATCATCCAAACCTCAAGATCTACTGAACATTTTTTTTGATGAAAATTTCAATGAAAAAATATTCAGTAGATCTTGGGCTTAAGACGATTGAAAAAGGGGTGTGAATAAATCATCCCTCCTCATGGTTGCCACAGCTGGCTAGGCCACCTTGAGGAGGATCAGAGGGGCCTGCTGCGGCGCGGCTATGATGACTGGCAGTGGGCGCCGTCTAGGCTCCTCTGCAGTGAGCAGGGCCAGGTCCCCGAGGCCGAAGCGGCCATCCTCTGTCTCGCTGTCGCTGCTCTCCGAGGACTCCTTGCACCGTCTGAACCGCTCACCTTCCTCATCCTGGGGCACTCAGAAAAGGAGGGGCCAGACGAGGCTGTGGCCTTTGGACGAGGCTTCCTGGCCTTGGCGAGTGCTGCTGTAGGGGTCTTGGCGGGCGGCGGAGTGGCCTTGCTCACGTTCACGGGCGTTCCGAAATGCTCTGGCGACGTGAGCGGCAGGGTGTCCAGGTTGTCAGAATTCGCAAAGTGCTTCGCTCCTCAACCGCAACACCTCCTTCCTTCTTGGCAAGGCCTTGGCGGCAGTGGCGGGGCAACCTTTGGGACAGATCTGACTCCTTCTCAGCTCCCGCTCGTCCCCGTCGTCGAAGACGACGGTGTAGAGGCTGGCGTCCTTGACGGCGAGTACCACGCCCCTTAGCAGACCGCCCTTGCCGCCCACCCCCGCCACCATCACCTCCCCGCCCACCACCGCCTCCCCCTTCACCAACTCCTCCACCACCACATTCCCCAGCGGCCCCTCCTTCAGCCCCACCTTCAAATGCCCCTCCTCACTCCCTCTGTCAGGCATTCGGCAGGAGGCTTGGATGGAACCTTGCATTTGACAGACTTCTGGACCCGCTTCACGCGAGCCTCGCAGAAGGCCCCCTTGAACTTGGCGCTGATCTCCGTTCCCACTTCCAAGTAGGTCGCCTCTTCCCCCTGCCATATATAGGCCTCTTGTTTGCCTCCCCCAGGCCTTCCAACTGTCCAAACCACCCACCTGCATCGCAATAGGAGGGAAGGAGACAGAGCAGGAGACTGGAGATGGCTGCTGACTGCTTCAAACTCTCACGCTCAGCATCCGCGCATTGTGGCCGCTCCACATGGCTGGGCGCCTGCCCCTTCTTCCCCCCTACCTACTCCCCATTCCCCCCACCTACCCCTGTCCATTCCCCCTCCTCCCCTTCCTGCCTCCCACAGGCGGCCACTGCTAAACTGCGCGCAACTGAATGGGCCGACTCCCCGGCTGGCTCTAAATGGACTGGCCGGGTAAGGGCTTAGCAGTAAGGCTTGGGAATACGCACATCCACTCTCCCCTCTCTCTCTCTCATGCCCCCCTTCCCCTTCCTCATCCCTGCCCCCCTCCCCATCCGCCACAGTCTTTCAGCCCCAGCCACCACCCAGGCCAGGCTTACCATCAATCTCCCTGCACAATAGGCTTCTCCACTCATCTATCCTGCCTCGGAGGGCGCTGGTGGGGTTTGTGTGCTGAGATTGGGCACTGAAGCCTTGTGCATGTCAGCTGAGGTAGGTTGAAAAGGGGCTAGTAGAATGTCGCTAGTCTTCCTCCCCGGCAGGTGCAAATGGGATTAGCTCGTCCCAGCCTTCTTATCACCCCATCCTGCCTCCTCTCCTTCCCACCTAGCCAAGACTTCTCTCCTACCTGCAATCGTCTGCTAGCTATGTCCTTTGGCTTCTGGGATAGGGCGATTTTGACGACAAGCAGGTAGCGGCTGTAAGATGGGGTGGGCAGCGGAATGCAAAGGAGAGGGGAGGGAGCAAAAAGGGAAGCTTTGCTTATTAGCGCAAGAAGGCGGGCGCTGTCAGTAGGCGCTGAGAAATTGGAAGAGCTACAGACAGCGACGAGAGCCTAATTAGACTCCTGCCCCCTCCACCTCACTCTTCTCCCTCCGTCGTAGCTCTTTGAAGCTTCTTGCTGGCGGCTTCTTGCGTGATCCCCACCGCCCTCCGCCCAGTCCCAGTCATGGATCAATCAAAGCGGCGCACTCTCCTCCTCTTGTGTTTGCTCTCTGCCTCTATCCCGCAAAACCGACCCCCCCCCCAACGCCAGTGCAACGCACTTCACTTCAACGCCTGGTCTCCTCACCCTTGCTTCGAAGCCTGCTTCCCTCTCCGCCTGCCATCACCATGTCCCAGCAGTCTTTCAGTTTCTGGGTGCATTGAAGCGAGGACGGAAAGCAATGAGAAGGCTGCCACGGGGGGCCCGCTTCCTTCCCCTCCCCTGGACGGCCCTTCAATCATTCAGAGGGGGAGAGGGCTCATGGAGTAGGGCTGGCCAGCATTTGATATGCAAAGGACCTGAAAGGGACCTGTCGGATGTGCGGCAGGAGTGAGGCGGTAATGAGGGATCGGGAAAGAGTGCCCCTCATTTTCTGCCCCACAGTAATTGCCCCGTCTGGCATGTACGCCTTCCATTTCCCCACCTCCTCCTCTACCTTCCAGCCACCCATCAACACTCCTTTCACCTCCCACCATTCTTTCGCCTAAACGGGGCTGTTGCCTTGACGTCAGCTGGACTCTTGTTTGGCAAGCAGGCCTCTCTGCGGCTGAGAGAGTTGTCAAAGTTGTCGTTAATTAGTCATCAGCTTGTGGGCAAGCCTTAGGGGAGGCGAAGAAGGGAGCAACTGTCGTCGGCTTACTTTCAATGTCCTCTGGCCTTTTTGGGGCTGTAAATGAAGACCGGTCATAGCAAATCGAATGCTTGATCAAAGCAGTTTAATGCGTTGAAATAAAATTCGGCTACGGCTAGGTGGCCTAGATTCTTTTTATCCCAAAAGTTTTACGGCCTGGGCCGTAGCTGAGATTGGCGAAACTAAATTAGTCATTTTCTTTCAGTTGATGAGCTCCAGTTGCTGTGAGGGTTTAAAATTTTTCAAATTTTATACTTTTTTTAAAAATTTTGGTTGATTTACACCCATGATTTATCGTTATCCCCATCCCCCGTGAATTATCCCCCCCCCCCGATGAATTATCCCCCTAAATGAATTATCCCCCCACGCAAGTTTAATTAAATTTAAATTAAATTGAAAATTAATTTATTCATTGATATTTAATTTATTGCAAATTTTTGGTCAAAATTAACTCGGCAAATATTGCCCCCATGGTTTTTTTGCGTTTTTTGCTGAGTCTAAACCCAGGTAGTCTATACCGTGTTTGTCATGCTACTAGTTAGTCTATACCGCTATATAGGGCGTAGCCAACACAAAAACCAAAAGGCTCGTCCTTTGACTGTGGCAGTAGCTACTAGTTAGTCTATACCGAGTTCGTCATGCTACTAGTAGGTACTGCCACAGTCAAAGGACGAGCCTTTTAGTTTTTGTTTTGGCTATGCCCTATATAGCGGTATAGACTAACTAGTAGCATGACAAACACGGTATAGACTAACTCGGTTTAGACTCAGCAAAAAAAGGAAAAAAAATCGTGGGGTGGCAATATTTGCCGAGTACAGTTTGACCTAAAATTTGCACAAAAAAATCATGGGGGAAATATTTGCGGAGCAAAATAAGAGCGAAATTTCCCTTCAAAACTCATGGGGGGCGGGTATATTCATGGAGGGAGGGAATATTCATCGGGGGGGGGGGGGATATTCAATGGGGGTAAGTTGTACCCAACAGTAAAAATTTTAATAAAATCTCTAATATTTGATTTAAACCTTCAAATAGTATATTGATTTGCAATATGTAGAATTTGAATCTCTCCCGTTCATTCCATCCCATAACTCCTTCGCCTAACGCTCAATGCGATTTGTGCACGCAGAGCAGTAGCTTAGTAAAGTCGGGGCGAAGTGGTGTGAAGGATGAGCGGGCTGTTCGCGGTGCAGCTGCAGAGCGGGGCCTTCAAAGAGCTCGTCACCTTCCAAGGCTCCGAAGTGGCCCTCAGAGACCTTCGCGAACGCGCCGTGGCCTTCATCAATCAGCACGTTCTCATTCCGCCTTCCTCCGCTCATCTTTATACCTCCCAATGCTCCTCCAGTAATCGGGCAGAGCCAGCAAAAATGGAGGCATCGAATCTAGACCACAGCTTTGAGCACCAGACCATCGCAAAAGTTTGACGATGCTGATGTATTTGTTGTCCTGTCGCTGATTATATGAAGAGTGTGCAAAGGAAAAGAGGGCTGCAGTATGTGGAGCACGGGCTGGGGGATTCGCTGGGGGAGCATGTGCTCCTCTACAGACACGACCTCCGCTCCATCAATATCCTCCAGCTCATCACCACTGCCGCGGACCTCAGTGACGGAACACTCATCGAAGTCGTCATTAGCTGTAACCTACCTTTGACATCCATTTACTACGCTCGGCATCCTATATCAAACAAACAAACAAACCACTTCTCAGGTATCCCAAAATGCCGCCTAGGTCGCTTTTCACACACAGGGAAAAGACTTCTAAAAAGGTGGGATTGAATTGCACTTTTTGGCGTTTACAATGAACACCGAACTCTCTGTAGAAAGAGCGATAAAAAAAACTGGCACCATTACCAGAACAAATGTAAAGCTTTTTTTTAAGTGAAATCAATAAACACCTCAGTACACACTTTCTGATGTGTTATCTGGTTTTTTAGTACAAAATTTTGTTGTTTTTCGCCTGTCCTAAACAGTTATAATCATTTTTTTATTCATCAATAAAAAATTACATCTACTAATTCTTTGCTCATCACACCCAGCGATTATAGTAGTTTTGATAGATAATTAAATCATTCCCTTCTGAAGGTAGTTTGCGGCCCTCTTGGATAATCAAGGGGAATAAACTCTCTTTCTTATTAAGAGGCGGGGTTTGAGAGAGAAGCACGAATGGTAGACCCATGGACTTTTTGACCCCCTTTTTTATAATAGGAATCAAATGAACAATATATGGGAAGTACAATTCATCAATATTATTGGTGTCAAAACTCAATATCCAGGTCAGGACAGCTCTGTCAAGTTAGATGTCGCAAAGTTTGAGTTTTGGCAATTTTTTCCATAAAACTGAATTTTCATGCTCATTTCTTTGCCAAAAGTATTCAAATTTGGTATGGATCGATTCGTCTATATTAGCCAATAGTATTAAGATTTCTTACCAAAAATTTTCATATTTTATCAAAAAACCTAATCAATGCCATAAAACGAAAAAATGAAATTACACAAAAAACTCAATTTTCCTCAAAACATTTGTTCAAAAACTCTGAAAACCGACATCGTCATCGTATTCCTCATAAAATTCTGGCCCAGGAACTACTTTTAAAATTGCCATTTAGGTATGTTCCAAAAGAGATAATAGCCCGAACTTGAAGAGCATCAAAAATATGCCCCATGTTATAGCATAGGGCAATTTAGCAGATAGAAAATTTTGATGCTAAAAAACTTCCTACTCTTCAGTTAAACAGAATTACTCAATTTCCTTTTGGGAGCTATTCACCCTAAGCCTTATGCAGGTATTGAGCAAAAAAAATTGCTGGGTTTTAGTTAATATACATGAAAAATTATCCAAAGTGTTCGGACAGGTCGGAAATCCACCCTATGCTATAACATGGAGCAAAATTGACTAAAAAATTTTTTGTCTTGAATTTAGTTTTAAATGGCCTAAATCGATGCTAAGGCCGCAAACACACCTTAAACTATCATTTTCATGCTCAATTTCATCATATTTCGAAAATAATTGCTTTAAATATTTTTGTTCAAAATGGTCTTTAATGAGGAAGAAAACCAAGTGATCAGATGTCGAAATATAATGAAATTGAGCATAAAAATGATATTTTTAGGTGTATTTGCAGCCATAGTATCGATTTAGGCCTATTAAAACTAAATTCAAGACAAAATTTTTTTTAGTCAATTTTGCTCCATGTTATAGCATAGGGTGGATTTCCGACCTGTCCGAACACTTTGGATAATTTTTTATGTATATTAACTAAAACCCAGCAATTTTTTTTGCTCAATACCTGCATAAGGCTTAGGGTGAATAGCTTCCAAAAGGTAATTGAGTAATTCTGTTAACTGAAAAATAAGAAGTTTTTTAGCGTCAAAATTTTCTATATACTAAATTGCCCTATGCTATGACATGGGGCATATTTTTGATGCTCTTCAAGTTCGGGCTATAATCTCTTTTGGAACATACCTAAATGGCAATTTAAGAAGTAGTTTATCACCAATTTTTATGAAAAATACGATGATGACGAAAATACGACAACGACGAATACGATGACGAAAATACGACGATGATCAGACTTTTGAACAAATGTTTTGAGGAAAATTGAGTTTTTTTGTGGTTAATTTCAATTTTTCAACTTTATGGCATTGATTAGGTTTTTTGATAAAATATGAAAATTTTTGGTAAGAAATCTAGAATACTATTGGGGCATAGCTATGTGCAAGCTAATATAGACGAAATGTGAACCATACGAAATGTTGAATATTTTTGGCAAAAAAATGAGCATGAAAATTCGGTTTTGCGGAAAAAATCGCCAAAAACTCAAATTTTTGCGACCTCTAACATTTTGACAGAGCTGTCCTGACCTGGATATTGAGTTTTGACACCAAGTATATTGGTAAAATTTACTTCCCACATATTGTACTCTTGATTCCAATCATAAAAAAGTGGGGTCATCAATAAGATCGGTCTCACCCTTGGGTCATTCGTGCTCTTCTCGCAAAACATGTCTTAAACTTTAAAGAAAATATCCAATGTAACAACAAGGAAAATGACCTCTACCTCTGGTGGCTAACCTCTGCCCAGAGAGTTGTCGCAAAAAACAGAGGCAATAAAAACTCAAATAAGGGGCAGACGTAGAATGAAGAAGTATGGCCTGAGGACTGTGCTCGAATTGGCTTCGTATGCCTCCCACAGCTCCAATTACACCACACGCACCTTCCCTTCACTTGCCACAGCCAAGCTCCGCCTTCTCTTTTAACACACCAGCCCATCCGCACCTGCCGTTTCCATATTAAGATCCCTGAGGCTTCTTCATTTAATAGATTTAAGATGGATAATAAGTTTTGCAAGTTATTCTTGCACAACATTTTTGCTCGTAGATTTTTCGACTGGATTAGCCATTTTATAGTTTTCTCAAACTGAATAGATCCAGATTCAATTATTTTATTTTCCTTGACCTTGTAGACTTGGTTTTAATCAGTTGAATGCGTCATTCGTGGCCTATGATTTGGTGTAGTTACATCATAATAGTATGTGAATTTAGAATCTGCAATATAAAAGGGCTAAAAATCTGAGTATCCATCCGATGTACTCTGTTCTCAACTGTTCTTAAAATAACGCAAGTGCCGTTCTGAAATTTCTAAGTTCAAAGAAGCAATATATATTTGTCTGCAAAACTGCCAGGTCTATAAAGCTTAAAGCCCTCATGCATTGGGGCCGTGCGAGCGAAGCAGAAGCACGGTCCCCTCTTAGCCAAGGACCAACCCTATTACGGCTTTTGAAAATATGAATCATTGCCATTAATTCCATGGGCATGTTACAGAGCTGTAAACAGGCTGGATGGACGCAGCAGACACAGAGCTTTAATTAAAAAATAAATTTGCCAAATTTGGTTGAGAATTGAGCAAGTTATGGCCAAAAAACTTTTTAAAATTTATCCGTCCGTTATCCGTCCGCCGTCCGCCGTCCGCCGTCTGCCGTACGTTCTGTTCGGGAGGCATACTGGCAATATCTGGGGCTCCAGTCTCAATGTCACTATAGTATATCGACCCTGGAGGGCGGTGGCATTAGGCCCTCAGAATTTTGATTTTCGACCTCCTTTATGCCGAAATTGAGGTTGGAAAATCAATTGAACGTAAGGGGGACCCTTACAAAAAAAAATCGAAAATCTTGAATAACTTTTCTAGGAAGCTCGGAGGGCAAAAACAAGCACAGATTTGGAATCCTGGCGAAAAACTACACAAAACCTACCTATAAAACATTAAAATTTTGAAAAAAAATTTTTGACCATTTTTGACCATTTTTGGGTGCACTGTAATAATCCTAAAAAATATTTGCTGCCCAGTGGCAATAGTTTAAGTGAATTTTGAGTCTCAATATGAAACCGGCTGGCGAAAAAATAGATACGATTTGATACCAAACAACCATAGGTGCAAATCTGGTCTTCATGGGCTTCTACCAGGCCATGGTGTACAAGCAGCTCATCATCAACTTCGTCTTGGGGCATTTTAAGGGATTTTTGGCCTCAATAACCACACCATATAGGTAAATTGAGGCGTAGATTACGAATCGTTTGTCCATTTGCTTACGCATTGTCTTCTTGGGCTTCTACCCGGCTGTGGTGTACAAGCAGCTCATCATCAACTTCGTCTTGGGGCATTTTAAGGGGTTTTTGGCCTCAATAACAGCACCATATAGGTAAATTG